>PVKB01005822.1:0-83345 GCA_004027205.1 Ctenodactylus gundi
TGGGGAAAAAGGAACCCTCCTGCACTGCTGGTGGGAATGTAAATTCGTACAACCACTATGGAAAGCAGTATGTAAATCAGTCAAAAGACTGGAAATAAATATTCCATTCAATCCAGCAATGTCTCTTCTGGGAATTTTCTCAAAGGAGTTAGAAATAACACATAAAAGAGACACATGTATACCCATGTTCATAGCAGCACAACTGACAATAGCTAAAATGGGGAAGACACCCAAATAGCCATCAACAGAACAATGGATGCATAAATTGTGGTATTTATGCACAATGGAATACTATGCATTTATAAAGACAGATAGGTTGGAGGCTTTTGTAGCTAAATAGAGGCAACTTGAGACCATCATGCTTGGTGAAGTGAGTCAGAAGCAGAAGATGAAATACCGAACTGTTTCTCTGATATGAGAAACACAGATCATAATTATTTCATAGAACTTAATGTGGGAAATAATGGGAACAGGAGTGGTGTGGGGAGGGAGGGTTGAAAAGAGAGAAGGGGAGGATTTGTAACTTTGTATGAGCATAAAATACTCAAGATCAATGTAAACTTTATGTACTGCCCTTACACACATCAATAAAATGGGGAAAAGAAAAAGGAGAATGCAAATATTGTGAATGAGAATCAACTGTACAAGATCTGCTTGAAAACATTTTTCCTTTGTTTCTATTATACCTCTAAAGTGGGGAGATTGTAAGACCTTAGGGAAAGCAGAGATGCAAGGTGGAGAAGGGCAACACACAGCTGGAGGGGTTGTAAACTGGCACAGTCACTATGAAGACAGTATGGAGATCCTTCAAAAGGCTAAATAAAAATACTCCATCTGATCCACCACCAATACTGCTTCTGAGAATCTTCCCAAAACAATCAAAGGCAGCATATAACACACATACCTGCATGCCCATATTCACAGAAGCACAACTAACAATAGCTAAAATGTGGAAGACACCAAAATACCCATCAACAGACCATGGGAGACAAAAAAAAAAATGGCATATGTACACAATGGAGTACTACTCTTCTATAAAGTAGATAGTCTTGAGGCTTTGTAGGTAAATGGATACAACTTAAGACCACTGTGAAGTGATTCAGATGCAGAAGTTTAATTATCAAATGATTTCTCTAATATAAGAAACCCAGAATAGTTATTTTATAGAACCAAATGAGGATTACAGGGGGAAATAAGTGGGATAAGAAGGGTATAGAAGGGAAGGGAAGGGATTGTAATCTTTACAAGACATATATGTACACAAAATACTCAAGTCCAATGCTAACACTATGCATCACATATGTTTTCATATACATATATCATATATGTGGAAAAAGAAATGATAAAAAATATAGAATTGCAGATAATTGGGATACACACTGTGTTAAAGTCATTGAGAAAGGCAGTGTTTACAATACCAACAACAAAAAAAAAAGAAACGCCTTAGGAGTAAACCTCACCAGAGAGGTGAAAGACCTAAACAAAGAAAACTACAAATTCCTAAAGAAAGAGATTGCAGAGGACTTTAGAAAATGGGAAGACATCCCATGTTCTTGGATAGGAAGAACTAATATTGTCAAAATGGCCATACATCCAATGCTACTTTACAGTGGCGAGATCATGAGGGAAGCACAGGGATCCAAGGAGACTTCTAGAATTTTGACCTGACGGTGCATGGTCATACCATGTACAGATGCTCCTCAACTTAATCCATTATAAGATGAAAATATTGTAAATCCAATATTTACGTTTAGCAGACCTACCCTCCCAAAGCTCACAGCTTAACAACGCGGTGCACTGTAGAGGATTCAACGTTCGTCCTTGCGGTCCTGACCCCGATGGAAACTGGAGCTTGGAGCTGCCGCCAGCACGGCAAGGGAATGCGGGCCAACTCCAAACGTGAGCTGCACTTTCCACCGGATGCATGTCGCTTTCATACCATCACAAAGTCAAAAAAATTTAAGTCAAATTGCACCAACTGGAAGACCATGTGTGCAGAGATGGGAGGGCCTACAGGAGAAATAGGAGACGCGATGCGTGAAATATTTATCAATGGTTAAGTCAACATGTTCACTAGTCAGATCGATTTGAATATGAGGTGAAATATGATAAAGTTACTTATTAAGAGTGTTACAAAAATAAAGGATAATAGAGACAAATCTCAAATAAATATTAAGAATGAGGTCTTTAATTTGGAGGAACAAGAAGCTTTTAAATGATTCTCTGCAGAGACTGATGTAGGTATTTTAGGAAAATTAATAAGAACGTGGTAGGAAACACTCAAAGACTACAGCATATAGCGTTGGAAAAGGCCAATCCAGTCTGGGATAGAACAGACCATAAAGAGTCAACTTGAGGTCATCCATAGTTAAAAAGATTAAATTTATTTTCCATAGAAACACAATTCAAGCTGTGAACTCTAGGGGAAAAAGGAAAACTTTTTTTGACTATGACCTTTTAGGAAGCTGTAAAGTTCAGACATTTTCTCACAATTTTTTGAGGCATATGCTACTATTTTTTTTATTAAGTAGACTATAAAGATGACAGTTTCTACATGTCCAGGTGATTTAGCCATTATGATAATCAAAATCCATATAAAACAGTCTAAGTCTGTCAAGCAATCCATTGTCTTCAGTCTTTTTTGCCCAGTACTTTTTTATAAGCAACTCGACCAGGGTGTTATTTCCATATACCTTAGCCAAAGCCCCTGTGACAGGGGCAATCGCTTCTCCCCCTCTTGCCGAGGCTGGCACAGTAGCTCTACTTGAGCAGCTAACCCTTGAGACCAATGGTAGAAATCCATCACAGGTCTGTCCTGCTGGGCCTTCCTTCACCCCCTCTTCTTCCCTTGCTCCTGGCCACCTTCAGGCTATAACCCCTATTCTACAAATTTCCAAAGTGAGTAGAAAGAGAATACATAAGATTCCTTTCTGAATGGATCAAATAATTATACCAGGGTTGGGGAGGGTATCTTTAAGAACAGTTCATATCAGCAAGTGTACCCGTGTTACCACAGGTGCACGTGTCTGAGTAGTCCCTTAACATTCACAACAGAACTATTCTTCCTCCTCTTGCTACCCCTTTCTGGGCCAGAGTCACTGGGAAAGGCTGAAGGGGTTCCACATGACACAATTTAGTGTTTCCATATATACATATTTGCTATTCATAAAGAAAAATGACCAAAAGGTAGTTAAAAATCAGTTTGAGCAATTTTCCTCTAGACTTGTGCAGAGCTTTTGACACACGAAAATGTCCTCAAAAATTATGCGTTAAAAATCATCACGAATCTAGGTACATGAAGGCTCAGGCAGTAGGATCACAAGTTTGATTCCAGGCAATTTAGCAACTGAGCAAGATCCAGTCTTAAAATTAAACAAGGACTTGGGGTGTAGCTTAGTACAAAAGTCCTGGGTTCAATTACCAGGACCACAAAATGGCCATATTTTAAGTATAAAATACTGTAAATACTCACTTACCTCTGTAAATGATACCCATTTTACCTTAAAGTGACTATATTAATTCCTCCTTCTCAGTTTTTGAAACTATGTATTATTTCTATGTTTTGAAAAAAGTGAAATACTTTACAATTATCACTTAATTGTATAGTGTGGAACAGTGGAAGCTATTTATTAAACATCTATTTTTCTATAGACTCTCTGTGAAATTACCTACCTTTTTAAATAGAAAGATTATGACAAATGCTTTCAAATTATTCAATTAAAACAACAGTAGTTAATTCCATAGACTCATTTTTTTTAAGATATTGTCTCTCTGTAGTTCAGGCTGGCCCTTTGCAGCCACTACATAGCCTAGGGTGGCTTCAAACTCATAGCAATCCTCCTGCCTCAGCTTCTGATTAGTAGGATTGCAAGCATTCGCCACCACACCCAGCTAAGATCTGCAACCTCTGAACAGCTCTCAGTGAAGCCTGCATCCTGTTTTTTGTGTACTTGTGTATGTTCTAGACCTGGTAGCCATTTTACCAAAATAAGAAAAAGGTCATGGAATGTCACTTCCAAAATTAGGTTACACAAAGGACTCTGGCGTCTGTCTTGTTTGCTTTCTCTGGTCTCTCTCTCTGCCTCTGTCTGATGGTAGCAGCTGCCATATTGAAAGCTGACCGAGGGAGGGCTCTGGGTAGAAAACCTGTGGCCAACAGACAGCAAGGAACCGAGTGCTGCCAACCTCCAGTGAGTTTGCTTGCAGCCAACTCCTTCCTCTATTACTCCTTGAGCAGCCTCAATAACACCTTGATTGTAACCAGAAAAGACTGAGTTGCGCTTTGATTTTTGACTCACAGAAACAGAGGTATCATGACTTTATCGTTGTAAACCATTAAGCTTGGGGAAATTTTCATTGTGCAGCTATATATCACTAATACCACCTATAATCACTTTATATATGAAATAAAATTTTAAATAATTATATTTCAATGCTTCCAGTTGGTGGCTAATAATTAGTTAATAATTTCCAGATGATTCTTTTTCAGGATCTATGCTCCACAGAAGCACAAAAACGAACAGAGCTCCTTGGCATAGAAACAGACCCTAAGTGGGCCACCCTGACCCAAGGAAATTTATTACTATCAACTTCTCATGTACATGTGTTGTGAACAGGGTTTGGAATGTCCCCCAAAACCCCATGCATTGGGCTGCAGTGGAAAAGCTATGGAACCAGCTGCTGTTAAGATGTGGGGCCTGGTCAGAAGGGGCAGAACTCTGGTGCTTGACCTGGAAGGAATAAAACGCTAGGGCTTACCTCAGAGGGATAAATCACCGAGGCTTGCCCTGGAAGGATGCAACACTTGGGCTTGACGCAGAAGGGTCAGGTCACTGGGACATGACCGGGAAAACATGTTGGCTCTTCCATTCCTTGCTCACTTGCTCACCTGGCTTTCTGTCTTCCATGCCATGCGCAGCTTTCCTCCAACTAGTCCTCTACCATGAGCTTTTGCCATTACCGGTCACCCGTGAGTGACCGGTAATGAAACTGTGAGCTACAATTAACTTTTCCTGTCTCAAGTTGCACATGGTGGGTATTGTGTCCCAGCAATGAGAAAGAAACAAAGACAATATGGTAATAATTTATAAATCTATACCTAGTTGGTAAAATAATAACTCTATGGTCTCTCTAGGGCCTCCTTCTACTTATAACAGACCCTTCAATAAAACTTCTGCCAGGATATCTTGGTACATGTCACCAAAACAGGTGATTAGCCTTTCTAACCAACCAAGGCTGGTTACTTAATCTTCTCTTGAAGAAATGAATGTTATGCTTCTGTCTACTAAAACCTGAAGCTCATAATTATGATATTTTTATTTTTTATTTGCCTTTACTGGTAGAAAATTTAGAGATTAAGTTAGTGTTGAAAATATTGAAATTCAAAGTCTATGTCCTATATATCTCTAAAGTAAGTAATGGGTGACCTATACACTGTCTAGAGCTAAACACATATTTTTAAACTACCTAGTTGGTTTTCCCAAGTGAATATGAAAATACATTTTACCTATTTCCATCTGACAATCACAGTTTTCCAGAAATATTTTTGAACCAAAGTGTCTTCCCTTTTTAGTGCCAGAGACAATATTAATCTTTTGTTCTCCACTTATAAAGAAAAGAAACTCAAAGCATTATTATTTTTCAAAATTACTACTCATTCTCACCCCGGAAATTTGAATCTTCAGGCATACCAACATGAGTCTCCCCAGCTACAGTTATCTGGAAACTGGACAGCATCCAAAGACATGTAGCAATGCAAACAGTGCCAACCTCAGGCACGGGCTTCAATGACATCGTGAAGAGAGATTAAATGTCTTCTTCAGGGAGTGTCAGGCAACATTCACCAAACAATACGTCAAAACTGTAGAATTACCAAATGCTTTCCAAAATATCTAAAGCTCTTGAATTTTCTTTTCAGGAGCATACATGGTTTTAAAGGAAATATTCCTCATTTAGGAAATGTCTACTGCTGGGCCTTTTTCATAAATGGTAATGAGGTTCCAGCTGAAATCTAGATGCTTACAAAAAATGCCGCTCTTGCCAGCCTTTTCTAATCACACCCTTACCACCCACCACACTCCCACATGCAATTTCCATCCCAGTTTTCTCAGTGTATTTTGCTTTGGGGGTATCCCTGGAGACAGACATACATGACAAGTCCCAGGAACATAAGTGACCGCAGCTCATTCTTCTCCTCATCTCTGTGAACAAAAGCTAGAGTTTTGAGTCACAGTGTTCTCTCAGGAGCTGCTGAAGGTCCCCTTTTGCCCTCTCTGACATTTCAAACATCATTTAAAGTCAAAATGTGCCACTGAACTGCTAGCCCATCTTACCTGCTTCTGAGATCAGTTTAAGTTGGGACAATCTTCCTACTAAATGTAGCACATGTTCAAAGTTATCCAAAAATTGTTTTCATTTTAAACTGCCAAGAGATACTGACCTTGATGGGTCCATTGCATTACAGAAAACAAGATCAAGTCACCATGATTTCTTAGTCATCTGAGATAAACTGCATCTGACACACAGTATAATGATCTAGAGATTTATGTTGTACCATTATCTAAGTGACATCGACAACAAAAACCTTTTGTTTCAGAATTTTGAAGGCTGTAAGTTCAAGGTACTAGCTAGGTCATGTTTCATCAAGACACTACAGAAGAATCTAGCTCCAAACTTCTCTTCTTTCTAGTAGTTTCTTGGCTTGTGTCACATAACTCCAGTCTTCACATAGCATTCTTCCTGTGTAAAAATCTGTGTCCAAATTTGTCCTCTTCAGAAAAATACTGGTCATGTTGAGTCAGTAGCCTGCCCTGGTTTAGTCCAAACAATCCTAAATTAATACAGCTGTGATGACCCAGTTTCTAAATAAGATCACATTCTGAGGAAGTAGGGACTGGGCACCCAACATATGAATGTGAAAGGTGAAACAATTCATCCCATTACAAAGGTCAATATGCCAAGGTCAGGGACTACTGGTTTTGCCAATTGGTTATGAATACTGTCACCAAGCATTCTTGCTAGTAAACGATTTCAGCGACACCTACTAGACCACACTGGCTGCCTTGGAAGGAAGATGTTTCCAGAAAACAGTCCTGGAAAAGAAGCCAGACCCAGTAGTCAAGGCAGAACTGTGAGGTTTACCTGCACAGAGCACAGCTCCATGCACCACTTTAGAGGTCAGAGATAAACAAGCCTATGACCAGCCCTAGGTGTGAACTTGAGTGTTGAGTAACGCCTGTGGAAACAGGTTTTAGAGAAGAAACCTTTGAGCCACTTCATTTTTCAGACAAGGAAACTAAGACCAAATGCCTAATGGGGTCCAAGTAGTTAGTGATAGATCAGGAACTAGCTTCCACACCTTCTGCTACTCTGTGTAGAGTCCTTTTCGCTGCACCACAAATATTTGAACTCCAAAGTGAGTCCAAAGCACTCAGGCTCACAGAAAGTACCAACCCAGCACACAGTACTAACTCCTGCAAGTAGGGAACCCCAAAAAGGGCTGAAGGCATAGCTCAGGGGTTAAAGTGTTTGCCTAGCATAGGCAAGGCCCTGGATTTGATTCCACAGCACCATACAAACTGGGCATGGTAGCACACTCCCATAATCCCTGCACTTGGGAAGCTGAGACAGGAAGATTGTTGTGTTTGTTCTAGACCAGCCTAGGCAACACAGTAAGCTCAAGAATAGCGTGGGCTACATAGAAAGTTTCTGTCTCGAAGAGGGAGAGAGGGAGACAGAGACAGAGACAGAGACACAGAGAGAGAGAGAGAGAGAGAGAGAGAGAGACAGAGAGAGAGAGACAGAGACAGAGAGACAGAGACAGAGAGACAGAGAGACAGAGACAGAGTGAGAGACTTCAAGAAGTGTGGAAGTCCAAGACATTCAAGCAGTGCTTGGCCCTTGCCGTTTAACTTGTAGGTCAGCACTGCCCTCTAGAGGCCACTGTGGCTCATTTCCCTCATCTGGCAGCCACCATGAGGCCAGTTTTGCCCCAATTGTAGAATCATAGTCCTAGCAAGGCCATTCTAAGAGGAAGTATCTGGTCATAATTAAATACAGACACCAAGCAAGAAGGCTTAGACACATCTCCCCAGCATGTGAGATCCAACTTCATAGAAACTGAATAATTCAAATGCAGACAAATTGGAAACCCAAAGAACAGGTTACTTTAGACCCATTTCAGAAAAAAAGTAAGACACTAAAAGATAGCTAAGAAAAATGCCTTCTCAACATTGTGTTTTACAACTTTGTCACCACCGGTCCATGCAAAGGCACAAAAGAGCAGTGTGTTCAGCTCAGGGTTTTCTCTTTGGGTTCTAATCCTTTCTTGTGCACGATACAGGAGAGGCCAAGTAGGACTCCAGAGTCCTGAATTATACAACCACTTCTAAAATGATACATGACACTGGCCAACTCCTTTAGCTTCCTGAATTTTAAATCCTTCAAATTTTAAAATGAGGGTCTGGTTTAAATGGCCTCAAAAGACACAGCTTTGACCTACAACTCTGACGTCAGTTCTGCCGAGCACTAAGTCCTGAAGTGACTGTTCATGGTCGAGAACAGTTCTACTTACAGATCAGCCAGCGGTCTATGGTATAGTTGGGTCACCTTGATAATGAGTCAAGGAGCTTCCGCAGCTATAACTATGCTCATATAATCATTTCCAATATCAATAACATAAAACTCTTTTCTATATCATAAGCCTTTAGAATAAGAATGCTTTCCCTGAGGATTTTCAAATACTCAAAAACATGTTGTGATTTTTGTCTCATACCTTTGACCAACAACTCAGCTTTGAAGCGGTAACATTCCACTGCGACAATCTCGTCACAGGAACTGTGAGCAGGAGTGACTGCTAATGAGAACCAAAAGTATTCTCTGATCAAACTGAGTGCAAGAAGCAGAATCTAAAACTTTTATTTCTATTCAGTGATGCCCACATTGTTTCTCATTTATTAAATCAATGCTACTTCCCACCATTACATCTACAAACAGCAAAACTGTAGAAAATAAAAAGTGTCATCTTTCTTTGGTGTTATTTTTTGGACAAATGAATTGAGGACTCTCAAGAGCAACCCCATGTCTCAGAAAGAAGCAACCAATTAACTTCCCTACTATCCCTGACAGAACCACGTGCTGTGTGATTATTCCCTACTAAAGACAAGAAAACTGTGTAAGCATTTTTCTTGGTGAGGTAAACTTTAACTCTCAAATGCCTGTTTCTAGAATGCTTATATCCTCAGATTTCCAGAGGAAATATATGTCAAACAACTAAAACTGATAGAAGCTTGTCTGCACAACTAAAAAATGTCAGTAACATGAGAACTTATTTTCCTGTTTGTAAAATGCTGTATGATCCACTGGTAAAAATCCAAAGGCTCTGTCGTCATCGTGCAAATGACTGAACCGAAAGATGGGGCAAAGCCTCCCTGAGTTATGAGTCCAATTAGAGCAACCTGGAGTCTTATACGAAGAGTGTGAGCGCACAGAGACTTTGGCCTAAGTTGCGGGTACTTATTTCCCCTGGGTACTGAGAGGCAACTGTAAGAAGAAAACTAACCCCCATTCATATTGTTACCTATGCTATGCTACTCAAAGCAATCTACAGCCAATGTAATCTTTATTACAATTTCAATGACATTTTTGAAAACACTTTTTGATTCTATAATTTATAGGGAATAACAAAAGACCCCCAAGAAGCCAAAAAAATATTGAACAAAATGAACAAAGCCATATGCATCACAATGCCTGACTTCAAAATACGCTACAAAATTACAGTAATCCAAAAAGCATAGTGCTGACATCAAAACAGAAAATTGCTTAGCAGATTTAAGAGTTCTATCACAAAAATAGACATGTGAGATAATGTATATGATGTCACTTACTTTGATTTAGTCATTCCACAACGTGTACATGTTTTAACGCATCATGTTGTAGACTTTAAATGTAGACACTTTATTTTTTATTTTAAAACTGAATGACTTTTTTAAAAGTCAGGTTCTAACTCATGCTGTTGAAATCTGGAAACCAAAAATGCATAAATAATAAATAAATTTGATTTGGATGTGTCTACAGTGCCCTTGAGAGCACAACTTACAAATACTACCGTAAAAGGCATATAGTGAGCATAAGAAACTCAGGAAAGCCAGATCTGTGTATCAGAGGGGACAGGTTGCCAAGCTCAACCTTAAAACATACCTGGGGCTCAAAGGGTGCCATCTGAAAAATTTTTATACAGATTTATTTTCCACAGAGAGCAGTCATAAGCACTGTTTCCTAGAAAAAGCCAGCATTTTCCTAATTCCCAAATGTAACTCAGTTCTTGAGGGAAAAAATAGGTAGAAACAGCATATGTTTCAGGTCAGTAAAGTAGGATCCCAGATGACTTCACACAAATTCTAACAAAAGCAATCCAATGGGGAAGAGAAAAAAAAAAAAAAACTTGGTTTCCAGATGAAACACCAGTCGCAGAAGCCAAGATGACTCTATCCCAGACAGGATATGGCAAGAGTCTATAGGCAGAAAGTGGAAAAAATGTCTGTTTCTCATTCCCCTGCCAGGTCAATCTGACTGTGTCAGGACACCCACCGCAGTCGCTGTAATCGGTTGCATCTTAGGCGTTTCTATCTCGTCAGCTGCTTACCCAGAGCGCAGCTTGAGCAATTGCTGTGTGAACTGTGCATCGACAAGCACCAATTAAAAGTTCTTGGCAAAGGGAAACAATGCTGAATCCACCCCCCGGGTTTACAGTACCTCTTGTGCTCTGCGGTGTTACGGCAAAGCAGCATGCTAGGAACACTGACAACTTGACGGCCAAGGTTGAAAGTCCTTAGACTGCTGTGGCCACAGCACCGGTAGTTGTCGCTGTTTAAGGGAATATTTCTACCTGAATGTCTCACTGTGACGATCGGAGGGCTTGTGTCAGCTTGTTCAAACTGGGAAATGCCCAGGGAAGAGCTTTCAGGAGTGTTGTTGACTTGGGGCCAGGACGTGGGCGGGCAAGGGGCACCCACCTTGGGCGTGGCCGGCCCAACTCGCAGCTTGAACTGAGTAAAGGAGGGAAGAAGAAACACTGCTGCAACCTCTTCCTGGAAAGAGTCTGGCCTCACCTTGAGTCTCCAGACATCGGCTTGCTCCTGCTCCACTTTGCTGATCTCCACTGCAAATTCGCTTTAGTCACCGGCCTTTGCCTGGCTTTTTGGACAGTGATCTGCAGTCTCGCAGTCTCTCAGACTAGCACCCTTCTGGCTCGAATCTGAGCAACTACTGGACCCTCCAGCTCTCTCGTATGTGCATGCCACCAATTGGGACTATCTCCTCAGACTTCTAGACCCTCCAAATAAATGCCCTTTATCTCTATAAATTCTACTAACTCTGCCTCTCTTAGAATCCTAACCAATACACTCATTGTATAACAAGAAAACAGCAACGCAAAAAGGGTATTTCATAGTTTGGCTATCTATTACTGGAATCCTGAGAAATGGCTTCCTGTGAATTCTTTTGATCTCCACTCTCTGGAACACAAGATACCTGTAAGGCAGACCCAGGCACAAATGAAAGCCACATAGATGAAAAACAAATATGGATAGAATTAGCGCTCAAAATTCGCAACATATGTTAGGTAAAAGCTTTTGCTGATCCTGTGACCAGTGCCTATGCTACGTTCCATTCAGGGAGTACCCTGTCCCTGTGCACTTAGAGTTTTTGCTCAGGATTTTGGCGAGTTGTTTTTGAGAACTTTTTCCTTTTTCTTTGTTCATGGATGCTCCAGCATTCTACTTTATGCACTGATTCCAAGATTTTAACCTGCCTCCTTGAACTTTGTTCCATTCTTGCCAAAAAAATGTTGGGAGTGAAAAAATGCTTAATGGATACTAGTTGCATTTAATGTTCTTGTTATCAAAGCACTTGATGGTTGAGCATAGTCAGCACTATATATTTTTCTGGTATAGAGATAATGCTTCCAAAATAATGGTTCTATCACTGTAGAGAATTTCCAACTCACTTAAAGGGCTTGCTAAGACAGAATAGCTCAGTTTCACCTCAAGTTCTGATTCTGTGAGTCTAGAGTAGAGCATGAGATTTTTTTCTTTTCTAGCAGCTTCTCAATTAGGGCTGACACAATTAATCCAGAAGCTATATTCTGAGATTTGCCATTTGGTAACATCCTCCATACTCTGTAGGTTACACAAATCAATTTTAAGTAGTTAAAGTCTACCCATTAGATCATGGGTGGTGGTTAGTTTGATCTTGTTTTATGCCACTGTGGTTGTGGTATATAGACTATTATTATTATTATTATTATTATTATTATTATTATTAAATGCAATGGATAAATTTCAACTATGTTTGCATCCTGTGTTTTGCACATACATTTAGTATTGCATAAGTAAGAATGCCACAGGCTCTCTTTATTAGCTGGCACTCTAGATTTCAGAGGCATGCAGGACCTTGACCCAAGAAGTTTAGGACAATGACATGGAGCCTTGGAGTGTCCTGTGCTTGCTATCTACAGCTCTAACATGGATTTTATCATACAGCAGGAACCAAGTCCAAGAGAAAGAGCCTCAAGAAAGGCTGAACAAGGAAAAGATTTGGCTCAAGGGAACTGATGTTTGCCCTTCCTTTGGATAAAGTATCCAAATTGGATATGTTTTATAGGTAGAAGAAGTAACATAAGTGCCAGGAGCTTCAGTATCAACAGACAGAAACCTTGAAAGCTTATTTGGGACTAGAGTACTGTCACCACCTTAAAGTGAGGGAATATGGAATGAGAGGCACAGTCCAGTCTACTGTAGCCTTTACTTGAAGAGTTAAAATGAAAAATTGTATTTTGAGCTCTTGTCTATTTTATAACATTTGTAATTTATGTGATTATTACTAATCACTTCTAATTTTTCCTTTCTTTGAGTTTTCATTGATCTTTGTATTATCTATTAGAAAGTAATGTTAGCTTCTTTAAGACTAGTTATAATAGATATAAAGGTTTTTCATATTTAAGTCAAAAGTAAAGAAGGAATTTCAACTTTTAAAAGACATAATTAAATGACAAGCTACAAACTGAGAGTAATGATTTTATATCATATGACTGATTAACTAGTGTTCCAAGTACATAGTTTTTCAAATTCACAAAACACCACAATAACAAAATACCCTAAGAAGAGAAATGCAATAATTGGGAATTCACTAAAAATAATAAGTGGCAATAAGTAAGACAAAATGGAGGTCAACTTACAGATAAATAAGGAAAATGCAAACTAAAGCCACAAATTAAAATCGCACCTTTATTACAATACCTACAATTTTAAAAAAGAAACGCTGATGGCAGCAAGTGTTGGCAAGGATGTGGGGTAGCTACAACTTTCATAAGTGGAATGGAGGATGGGAAGAGAAGGTAAACTGCTGCAAATACTTTGGAAGCCTGTTTGGCAGTTTCTTAAGAGTAAAATGTGAATCTATCATACAATTCTAATCATTCCATTTATAGACAGATATTCAACAGAAGTGAATGCACTGTAAAAGAATGTATACAGACTTCTAGTCAAGATGGTGGCAGAATAACAGCACTGCAAAATGTTTCCACATGGACCTAAAAAGTTGAGAATATAGTCTAAAACTGTCTGTTCGATGGAGCAAGGACAGGGAGGAGCACTCAATAATTGAAAGGAGGCCGTGGGAAGGTCAGAAATCCCCAAAACACACCAGAAGCAGGAACAGCAGCCCAGGAAGCAGCCCAGGCCAACTGTGAACAGTGGGTAGCTGCCAGCTTCCACAGAGAGGGAAACCCACCCAGCACCTCTGACCAAAGAAAGTGCAGATCTGCAGGAATTTGGAGTTGACAGCAGCTGACAGCCCCAGCCTACAAAAATGTGCCTGTAGGTAGTGCATACTACAAATGCAATGTGAGCTTCCCCCAGAAAAGAGCTCCCTAGATCAGAAGCAGTGCTCAGCAGCCACGACAAGAAATGAAGTAAAAGGCATGTTTTTAAAAAGAACCTGAGACTAAACTGATTAGAGTAAAAGGAAGCTCAGAACAGCACATCGGGGATTTGGGGGTCACACTTAAACAGTGCCTAGGAAAAAAACTGGCACAAGAGACAGTTGCAGAGAGGAGAGAAAGGCCAGTGACATCTCGAACGGCTGGGGTGTAACAGCAGCACCTGTGAGGGTGGAGAGCTCCACCGTCAGGGAAGGGAAGCCACGATAGGCGGGAGAGCTTTGCTAAGGGGGATAGGGGATGAACAAGGCACCTCAGAGGCCATCAGGTTGTTAGGTCCTCCTTCACTACCTGTTCCTTGCACAGAACTCAGAGAAATTTCAAGCCCACACACACACACACACACACACATCCTCATAGTAGTTCAAAGAAATGACTAGGCCTTTAAAGTGAAGTCCCTTGGCAAAAATAAAAAAAAAGAAAAACATGGGAAGAAGACAAGGCAACAGAAGAACAACCACAGAAATGCTGAGTACCCCAAATATTAATGACACGGGCCCTGAAATAGTGCAACTCAAAGGAAAGGAAGTCAGAAAGCAAATAAATGAGTCAAACATCCAGTTCCAACAAGATTTCCTCAAAGAACTGCAAGCAATGGCCAGTGGAATTAAAGAGGAATTTACTAAACAAATAGTGGTCCTAACGGATACCAAGCTCACTGAGGATACAGAAGCCACACGTAAAAAGTTGGCTGAGGTAAATAAGGAAATGCAAGATATGAAGGAACACTTTAATAGAGAAGTGGAAATTTTGAAAACAAATCTAGAAGAAATTCAGGATATGAGAAATACATTCGAAAGCAAAGGAAGTCAACTCAAACATTGGGAGAATAGAATTTCAGACCTTGAAGATAAGATTGATGAAATAAATGCCATAAATAGGCACAACACCAAAATTAGAAATGAGCCAAGTGGCTGGATACAACACCTGATGAACGAACGATTCAGAGAGAACCAATCTCAGAATTATGGGTGTGGGAGAAAACGCAGAAAACAGCACCAAAGATATAAAGACTTTATTCACTGAAATCATACAAGAAATTTTCCCAAATCTAGGAAAAGAAAATAATTTTTAGTTACAAGAAGCTTTTAGAAAAGTGAATAGCCTCTTGCCACAAAACATCATAATCAAAACCTCAGAAGTACAAGGTAAAGATAGAACATTAAAAGCAGCAAGAGAAAAATAGGCATTATTCTACCAAAGCAAACTCATTTGAATTACCACTGATTTCTCAATGCAAACTTTGAAAGCCAGGAGAGCCTAGAGCTAGATATTTCAAACTTTAAAAGATAGCAAATATCAACCCAGTTTGGTGTATCCAGAAAAATTATTTCTGAAATTTAAGTAGAAGTAAAAACTTTTCATGATCAAGAGTCCCTAAAGAAATTTGTAATCAGACCACCAGCCCAGTATTGCAGAAAATACTTGAAGGAATTTTGGAGAGAGACAGAGAGACAAGCAGAACCAAAGAACATGGAAGAAATGAAGCAACTAAAGAGAAAGTGTAAAAAAAAATAGACTGATGTTTGAATCATTTGATTGGTACCCTACTAAAACAGTACCAACTTTGTCATAAAATCTGTGAAATTTCCCTCCATAATTATCATTTTTAATAGTATATTAGTTTGAAAATCATAATAATTATATTCAATGTGGGGAATTGGTATAAAATCTTTTTTTAAATATGTATGCATGAATATATGGATGGATAAGTAGACCAAATGATAAACTAAATCTGGCAAAATGTTAGTAATCAGTGAAATGTAAGTAAATAACTTATGAAAGTCAAAGAAAATTTTGAAATCACTAATTATGCCATTACATTTATTGCATATATGTAACTTACTCCTGTGATCTAGACATAAGTTCATTTAATGTAGCAATTCTCTCATGCGGTTTTTGATGTAAATTTATCCTAAGAAAACTGATTGATGTAATGATAACCTGAATGTCATTTGAATGTACAAACATTTACCTTTCAGTACTCAGCTAAGGAATTTGAAATTTAACTTCTCTTTTTTCTTTCTCATATTTTCTAGTCTTATGAATTTCATTGTTATAGTTCTTTACTTATGTAGACTGATGGATGAGGCCATGTTAAAGAATCTCATCAAAGATATACTCAGATATCAAAAAAAAAAAGAACTTTTGGCAAATCATCCGAATAAAGGGCTCTGCTGGACCCAGAGAAGAGGCATCAAGATGTGGCCGCTGCAGCCCATTCTAGAGGTGGGAAGCTGAGCTAGTAAGTGGTGATTTAAAGACAATCAGATGCAAAAGATTAAATATGCTAAATATCGCATGGTTTGTCTGATTTGGGAAACCCAGAATACTGGCCAGCCACTCATGCATAAACTGTGACCTTTGGAAACTACAAGCTAAAATAAATCTTTCCTCCTTTAAATTGTTAATGTCCAGTATTCTATCCTAGTAATGAATAAATAACTAAGATAGACCGTCTAGGAAGATGTGATGTCTTCCTAGACTTCTCAAATAGGAAAAAATCCTGAAAAATCATCTACATATTTATTTTTAAAGAATTTAAATTAGATTTCAGAGCATCCAAGAAGGTCTACTAGCCAAGATAAAATTATTTTCCAAAATTCAAGCAAAACAAAGGAAAATGTATGTGGACTTTGAATGAAAGACCAAAATATGAGCAGAAGGTCCAATATCTATTAGAAAGATCAGTCGTGCTTTCATTCATTCATTTCCCTCCCACAAAGTGACAGGGGCTGTGCTGGATGCAGAAACTCACACCTTGAGTGAACAGAGTGAACACATATCGTGGTTGTCAAGTAGAAAATCTTTACAAGAAGTACAGAGACTGGGCCAGCTAGTTCTCATAGTAAGATCATCTCTAACAGTGTCAAAAAATCTTCAGGTCAAAGCCAAAAATATGTTGCAAAAATCTTGAACTCTGTTTCTTTCAAACTACTATAATGTATTAACAATATAAGAATCAAGGTAGATATTTATTAAAGAATAAATGTTAATTAATAGTCACTCAATATCATTTCTCCCAAAGGTTAAATTAACATTTTTCCACAGACAACCATCTGTTGAGACAAGACCTTTTTATTACCTTTGTATGGAAATAGGATAAGAATTGCAGAATTTCATTTGTTATATCTGAATAGGTATTACATCATAAATTTCAAGGGGAAATTACATAAAATTATACATTGGAAAGATTAAAATTAAATATTACCTGCACAAAATATAGTGCTGTTTAATTTAGAGAGGTAGATACGAAATCCTCAATTCCAAGATCCACGACTTTTATCTCTGAATTAGATTCAAATCTCAAACAGGGAGGAGAGTAAGAGGCAGGCGCTACCCTTAGCAGGTGGCATTTTTTGACTCCAGGTACTTCAGTCATTTAATGGTCCGTAGTCAGGAAGGATCTATTTTGCTTTATTTATTTTATTTGTATTTTAGGAAAACATTCCATTTTAAATTTCAAAGTTTCATAGCTCTGGTTGAAGTCTCATTTTCAATGAACTCAATCAGATATGGATACTAATGTTGAAGGCCATAGACACAAAGCTTATAATCAGCCATACGCAGAAATGCATAACTTACACACATTTTAATATATCCTGCGTAAATTCTCAGATGTAAGTGTGAATCCCACTGTCAGTGCTATTCATTCCAGTCTTATTTATACTGTTGGGCATTTAAATGACTGTATAGAATATATGGGCATACGCAATCCCCGTATACAGGCTCACTAGTTCTTTTAACTTGGGGATACAAGTAGAGCTCTTAATTTCTTCTGTGAATCTTGTCAGCATCACTAGAAGACTGTTCACATATTTTTAAAGTGTAGAAAAAAAGAAAAGCATACACATAATTAGGGTGGAGGAAACCCAGCCAGGCCCACTAGCATGCACAGACACCACCCAGGACTGTTTTTAATGACCTGGAGAATAGGTGCACGGGAGCGGAATGGAGTACGCTATGACAGGGCCTGGGACTCATCTCGGATGGCCACAGGACAAGCCAAGTGCAAGTGCTGACCAACATGAGACACTGTTCACCAGGCCCTTCCAAAGAGCCCCTCCGTGCTCATAGGCCGAACTACTTTTCACGCCACTCTCTTTGAAAGAACAATAATTCTTATATAAAATTTAAACTGCAGGCTTCACAGAAACGGGAACTTGTGGATTTCTCTTTTCTCTCAACATAGTTTATTTTAATTTCCATGGTAGGTCAGGACACCATTTATAGTTTAAGAAAACTAGGGGGAATGAAAGGTCAGTCTAGGGTTAGATGTGCTAGTGGAAAAATATCTGGCTGGTATATTTCATGGAATGTTTTGCAATCACTCTTAAAATCTCTGGAAAGCTAAGGCTGAAAAACTTTATAGGAATTAAGGCGGTATTGGCAAGGCCTGTTGACTGAGACAGCTCGGTGGAAATGCACCAATCCCAAGAAGCAGCCACATAGTTCAGGCCCTTTCTCTTCCTCCGACAATCGCCTGCCATCTAGTGGAGGTACTGCAACCTAGTTGTGAATAGCTTTACTTAACTGTCAATACTCAATACTGATTTGAAAAAGAAAAGCTTGTACTACTACACATACCCACAATAAATTGTGAGTCCTGGCACGTATCCCCTTGCCCCTCCACCCTGACTCAGTCTTCCCTTTATTCCCAAGGTTAACATCCTCACTCTGATAATATGTTGTGAAACCTACAGAACCCATTGATAAGATAACCCTGTATTTCACGGAAAAAAAGTATAAATATATATATGCTAAATTGTTTTTTCCACCATTTTTATTAATATATATGCAAAACATAACGTTTACAATGAAATCGAGTATTTTGTGCACATAGGTGTCACATCAACTTTACAATCCCTTCCCAAAATCGTTAAAAGAAACTTGTAAAGGTTTGCTAAATGACTAACCGCTGGAATTCGCTCCTGTTATCCCCCTCCCTTGCTCTGTGCCATTTTGATCACAAAAACTCATTTTTTAAAATTCGCTACACTGTAGCAAATGGGGCTGCGTCCCATGTTGTGTGAGGCGGCGGCTGGTAAGCTCCCGAGAAAGCCTGCCCTAATTGGGGCTGAGTCGGCAGTGTCCTTGGGTCTAACAAGATGACACGTCATGAAGACCGACAAAGACTCGTAATGGAGTCCTCTCTTGCCAAAACTTAAAAAAAAAAAAAAAGCAGATCGTTTTGAACTTGGCTAATCAAAAATCCAATTTTCATTAAATCCAAAAATCGATAATCTTCATTATCTTCACACGTTATTCCTGTGCTTATTTTATAAATTAATTTCACTTCAGTGCACTATAATTTTAATAGTTGTGTTAAAAAGATTATTTGATAATTAGCTATTAAGTACCTCTAATGATAAATGCTAATTTTTTTTAAAAAATTAAGAACGTTCAGGCCATTTTTTAGGCTTATAATGTAGTGATGGAAAAATAATCTGAATAAAACAATTAGCAGCTATGCTAACTTTCATGGTCCAAAGGGGTCTGTGATGCCTGGAGTCACCGGGAGAGTTCAATCACAACACCTGAAGTGTGTTTTAAGTACGTATTTTGGAAACCAATAATCAAATGCCTGGGTAATGAAATGGACTCGCCACAGTGGCCACCCTAGGTGAAGCCAGGCCATAGTCTAAGCTAACCAAATGTCACCCGAACAACATGTGCAATGACCTGAAGACTTTATGAGTTCAATGACATCGTTCCTACCATCTGAGCTGTCCAGATTTTCCTTATTTGCCCTGAGTTGAGCAACTACTGACCAGTTATAAATGAAAACAAATTTCTATAATTGGACTCTAAGGATAACCTTGTAAAACTTTCTGTTAACCACAGAGAAAAACTTCTTGTTGCCAAACACTTAAAATGTCTGGGAAAAGAAACAGGAGTTCCTAGAGCCAGGTGCATTAGTGGATTCCCCTTCCTGGCCAGGTATTCCCTCTCGCCAAAGAGTGCGACCAAGAGCTCTCTGAGGCACCAGTGTGGCACCCTCACGCTAATCAAGAACCCACCAATGTTTTCCTTTTATCCCCCCTCCCAGACAGCTTATCACCACTTGAACATTTGAAGTATTTGTTTATCTCACTTTAACATGAATTTCAATGTGCTTCATATTTTAAAGCAATTCTTGGTTCTGGAGTTAATTTGCTGTGTTCCGGCCTACCTGTTCTTTGACTTTGACCATGTTTATAGCACTGTAATAATTAAAAATTGCCATCCATTATATACTAGGTCCGCTTTTTTATGCTCTTTTGGAAATCTTAACTAAAGCCCTCTAAGGTAAGGATTCTCATCACACTGTTATAGACAAGAAAATCAGTGTTTAGAGGAGTTATACAAATTGCCTAATACCACACCAAAAGCAGCAAGATGGAGATTTAAGGTTTTTTAAACAGAACTCCATTTGATTATGAGAAAAGCGATAGAAGTACAATCTATGTCCTTAGAGTTTGGGAACAAGTGATCTGTGTCTTCCCAACAGATAATTGATCTCAATCTTGGAAGGAATGAATGACTAACAAAATGCATTAACACTTGTAGATAAAATAAATGCCCATCTTCCCAATGTATACTTAACCCAAAATTAAACCATAAGAATGAACTATTCCCCACATGCCAGATACAATGACATCCTGTTTCTGTAAGTAAATCATAATTTCAACATGTCCAAGGCTATTCATTTATTCACAATCAATAATCAATTTCCTTTTTTGAATTCATTTTTAATTTTTGGTCTTTCTCATGCTAAAACTTACATATGTGTACATATATGTGTATGGTTTGTTTTTACTAAACTCTTGTGCTTTCTACTAAGGAGCATGTTTTAAAGTACTATTTTAACTTCTTTTGCCCTTCTACTATAGCAGCAGTATCTCAACACATTTCCTCACAACTCAAAAATCTTGATTTAATCAAATGAATTTGATATTTAAAAAGACTTTTTAGGTCAGGGATCATAATTCCCTGCCAAGAATGAGATTTTTTTTCCTATAAAGCATTTATGGCTCTAAACATATTCATAATAAGCAGCACATTTTCCTGTTGCAAACCCCCATGAAGGCATCCCACTACATTCAAGATTGCCTGCCATGAATATACCACCTCTTGAGCCTCTCACCCTCTGTTTCCCACCCTCTGACTTGTCTACTTACCAAATGGAAATTCTGCCATTTCCCCTCAAGGGAATCATCTCTTCAATGGCTAAGCTCTGGCTCAACTTCAGTAGTGAGACGAACTTAACCAATGGCTTTTACACATCAGCCAAAGAACAAAGTGGCCTGAACCCAAACCTGAGGGAAGGCTGCAGCCTTTCTTCATGTTACATTGATGGAAAACCCATGCTCCTAAAATTCTTAAGAAAGATAGAAAGAAAACCATCCTGATTGCTACTACCTTATCCTTTGTAAGAGCACACATCAGTGAAGGGTTCTTGGGAAGAAAGTTTTGAACATCTTCCACCATCGCATGCTGGGCCACCATCAAAGAAATTTCACGGACAACTCATTAGAATGTGGTCCCAACTAAATTCTACAAAGCTGAGAGGCCTTGAAGCCTAAGGCTCTAGGAAACAACACCAAAATTGCAGTCTACCTCTGGGTCCTCCTAATCAAGCAAGATATATACAAAAAGGTATTAAAGATTAACTGTCTTTAAAGCTTGCAGTAGTACTCAATTTTCACTAGAACTCATTGAACCTCAAGGGCTACTAGGTATAATCTGGTGACTGCATTCTGTGTGGACACAGCAGAGCAGGTCTTGGAAAGCTGACATCAGAGCCAGGGCAATGGCCGCCACCTCTCCATCGGTGCAGACAGCACCCAGGAAGGCTAAGTCCCTTACCTGCTGAACAGTCGCTTTGTAATGAGCAAAAGACAAAAGATGTTTCTGAAACTTAGCTGGAGCCAGAGGCAAGAACAATGAAGCGGAGGGACTCACGTGCAAGGAGCTACTGAGACTCAAGAAACAGCTCAGCCACGGCCAAGAGCACACAAAGGCGGACAGCACTGAGTCCAAATCTTGTGAGGATTAAATAAATTCATGACCAGAAGCACTTAGCATCCTGCCTGATACACTCCATGTTCTCTGTAAATGGGATTTTTAAAAACAGAAGGAGCTGTTAGCACCAGTTCTTCATTAACGAAACAGACGCCATCTTAGTACATAGCAGATCTGTGCTCCATCGTCACCAACTTTACCATCTTGGCAGAGGCTCCAAAGGGCTGCTTGCTGCATCCTAGTCCACTGTTCCAGAGTCCTACAAAGTAAAAAATCCTGCTATATTGCACACAGAGTCAAGTTCACATCTCAAGGTATGGCAGAGACCACCAGACACCCTACCTACACAGATTGTCATAGTTACACCACCAAAGACTACCAAGGACCAGGCAATACTTTGCCAAACCCAGAGTCACTGACTTAGATACAGCAAGGGAGGGTACCCCGCAGCAAATACTGAATGCCACCAGGAGGAGGGAGCAGAGAGGCAACTTTTCTGAAGTTGCAGAATGTTTGTGAAACATTCTGAGGAGGATCTAAGAAAGTAGAGGGCAGTTCTAGATTGGTTGCAGTTTCCAGGGCAAGAGTGGAGAAAAAGGATTCATTACAAGGTACTGGATGCTGATGTTAGTAAGTTTGGTTTAGCAACTGGTTGTTCCCAATTGGGGGCATGAACTGTAGAGATGTAGCAGTTATTCAAACATGGGTACCGTTAAGGTATTGTTGAGGTTTGGATCTGGAGTATCCCCCCAAAAGCCTCATGGTACCCATGGGTGCTGTGGACCTGGCTGGAAGGGGCAAATATTTGGAGCTTGACCTGAAAGGTGCATGCTAGTTCCCCGCCTCCTCACTGACTTGGTTCTGTTCCGCTGTGCCATGAAGAGCTCTCCGGCTGCCCCCTGCCGTGTGTGTTTACCATTCCTGGCCACCTGTGAATGGACTGTAACCCTCTACATTGAGAGCTAAATTTTTCCTCCCTTAAGTTGTGGGTGTCAAGTATTTGGCCCCAGCAACGAGAAAGTAACTGAGACAGGATTTTGTAATCACTCTGACTTTGGTAGAAGGAACACCTCCTGTTACTTTGCAGCTAACTCATCTACACCTGTCATCCCCACATGAAGAAAGACAAGACTATTTTTTCTTTGTTAGCCTGGGGCAGTTTCCATTCTTTCAGTTATGAATAGGATTTTACACTTTTAGAATGGTCCCTAGAATCTGCTTGTGGGTTACATGGGAATTCATTACACCATTTGTATAACTTCTCTGCAAGTCTAAGTGTAGTATTACTCTAAGGGTAATGAGGTTTTAACTCTTAGGATGCTCCTTCCCTGGCTTTCCTGGCTACAGCATCTCTACCTCCTCTGCTCCTCCCCAGCATTTCCCTGAGATTGGGTCCAAGCTCTGCTCTCGTTTGGAAAGCTTCATCTAGCATCTCTGTGTGGACGGCTCCCAAGTCTACATAGCTGGTCTGACCTCCAGACACAATGGACAGATCATTCATCGTGATACTGACTTTCTCTTCGTGCTACTCCAGAGGTAACCCAGCCTTTAGAGATTCCCACCTCAGAGGATTGTGCTTCATGGGAATCTGAAACCCCCTGATCGGATTCAAGCCTTACTTGCCAACATGCACTCCACGATAGAAAAATCTGTCCAACTAGCTGCAGGCAGGCCCACGAAGCCTTTGTCCAAGAGCCCTATTCATAACTAAAAGGCTTTAAAGCAGGTACAAGTCCACAGCAATGTTTAGCAGGAGGTCAGAGATCTAATGGGCATTGTGCCAATCTCTCATAAACACTCAAAAATATTCTCTTTTAGGCTAGAAAAAGAACAAACAATAAAGTTTAACAAGAGTTTTGGTTACCTAGCTGTGTAAATAAATAGGTTTGTTTTAGGATCAAGAACATTTTTTGAAATCCTTGTCCATTTACATGTCTTGGAAACAGTCAAAACAATCCACATGACAACTTTGAGTGCAAACAAGACTGTGCTGTGCCCACTGCTGAAGCGAAGCAGAAACATACCCAGAGCAAAGCGAGATGGCAACTGAACTGAGCACCCAGGGCACACAAAGAGGCAAACTCCTCCTCACTCATGGACCTATTCATGAATACTAATGCAATGTCTTCAGTTGTGCAACAGCTAAGAACTTTGCCATGAGGATTTAGAATGTGGAACTGCAGACTTAGAACCTCATAAACCCACCATCACTATTTTCTCTAAAATTAATATTGAATAAAAATTAAACATAGGTATTTCTAAAAGACCACATCATTTTAGAATTTAAGAACTTAAAAAATAAATATTGTCTAATATGCCCATAAATTCTTACATAAATTTTAGACTATTCTCTTATGTTTTCTAAAATGTCCACCGCTTGTGTGGAAAGGGGTTACTTTGAAATTAGGGCCCCATGTTGTGGTGTAATAAGAGTTGGGTCTATGTAGACTAAGGACAGTTTTATTCTCTGTCTATTATTAAACTTATTTTTTCTGTGAAGACCTTCTAGCAAAGGATGCCCAAAGTCACTGTGCTGCACCAGAAATCCTGCGACTTGAGGTAGTTCTCATTTTCCAGTCATGGGCGTATTTTTAGGATGTCATACTGAAGGGGGAGTGTTAAATATGATCTCTCTGGAGATATTTTTAAACTAATCAAATAACATCAAACCCAGAAAACTATAAAAATAAAATGACTCTGATGGTCCTAGAGAGAGAAATTCAGGCTTGGAATGTGAGACAGGATTTGTACTAAAGTCAGGCAAAGGAAACATGAAAAGAGGATGATGGGAACATCCTGTTAGTACAAATTGTCCTGAATGTACATTTTCCCTTTCTATACTCACTGACCTTTTTAGCTGTGCACATGGTCACCCAAAATGAGTACCATATTTTCAAGGAGATGCGACCATGTGGCCTTTTCACCCTACCCAATTGGATGTAAAGCAGAACTTCTTGTTACAGTTTCAGGAGTTTTCCTTTAAAAAGAAAAAGAATGATATTACCTTTTGGTCACGACCTACACCTTCTTCTCTCTCGCTGCTTGAATGAAGATGTGATGTCACTGAGTCCACGCTGGAGGACAAAGAGACACCAAGAGATGGACGCACAGTAGGCTGGACTTTGTCCTTGAAGACAAGTTGAGGGGAGTTGACATACCAAACTTGGATTCTTGCTTCAACTTCTTAGGACTCCAGAAACAAATTGCTACGAACTCTTGTTTAAAACAACAGAAATATATTCTTTCCCAGTTGATGTTAAGATCAACACGTGCAGGTAGGGACGTGCTCCCTCCGGAAGCCTGTACCTATGAATCTTCCCTTGCGTCTTCCCTGCTTGTTCTGCTGGTTGCTGGTGTTTGGAAATATGATAAATAGCAAAAATCTTCTATCCTGCAAAAGCTTCCAACAAAATAGCAAGTTCATCACAAGGGATCCACAAAAAAATGCAAAAGTGAAAGAAATAAAGAAAGAAAGAGAGAGAGAGAGAGAGAGAGAGAGAGAGAGAGAGAGAGAGAGAGAGAAAGAAAGAAGTGGCATTCCCCTCAGGTTTTCAAAAGACACAGTAATGAGTCCTCAGGAAAGAAGACTTGTGGGTCATTTTGCTCACCTGGCAACTGGCACCGACAAGTTTGCTAATTTGATATAGTCAACAGAAAAACTTTAAAACAGTATTCCTGCTACAGTCACGCCTCTCCTCTGCAAAAGAAAATGAGGAAGAGGGTCTCTATCTTCTTTAAAGATTGTATTTCAAATAAGTGTATCGACCGGTACACAAAAGGACATTCCTGGAAGGCACACTGTTGGCCAGAGGCTTATTTAACTTTTCAAATGATAGATTCCCATTTCAAAGACACAGAGAAAGAAATTATAAACACAAAATTTGTAAGATAAATGCTCATGGGGGGGGAATTAAGTTTGTGATGTTTATTCTGAAAAAAATTGTTCGTGTTTTCACTATAAATTCATCTACGTAGTGATGACATATAGCCTGGGAAACCGGCACACACACGTATCACCTTTGATCTTCTCCCTCCTCCCCCCCAGCCTCCATCCTCCAGTCCCGTTCCTGTCAGTCTGCATCCCTATTTTCCTATCCTCTCTTATACTTTGGTCTCTTCATCGTTTACATTTTGGCTTTCTTCTATAAGTAAGCCCATGCAACATTTGTAAATTTTTTCTGGTTTATTTCACTAAGTATTATGGTCTCAAGCATTTTTCTATGTATGCCTCAAATTTATCTTTCTTCATGTCTGTGTAACACTCCACTCTATATATACCACATTTTCCCTGTCCCTTCATCCACTGGTGGACACAAAGCCTGGGTCCAGGATCTAGCTAGGGTAAATTGTGCTGCTATCAACACGGGTGCACCCACACTCTGTTTACCCTTACATGTTACCCTAGCAATCTTTGGCTTGTAGAGGAATTCCTCTAATCTCCAACTCCACTGTCTCAGGGTTCATTTCCTGTGTGTCTTTGTATCCAAATTTCCCTCTTTAAAAAGGTACAGTATGTGGAGTGGGACAGTCTAATCCAATTTAACCTTATTTTAATTAAATGGTAACTGCAAAGACCCTGTTTCTAAATAAAGTAAGGGGATGACAGAGTTAGAGCACATCATGGGTGGAGGGGGGCTTACAATTCAATCCACAAAGTCACCTAGCCACAAGATTGTATGGAGAAAAAAAATGCCAGCTTGGTGAATCTACCACTATTTGAGGTCTTTACTACTCACAGCCATAGTCTGAGCCCTGGCAGGATCTGACAGCAAACTTGAGTACCCAAGTGACCCCAGATGCCTATCTGCTCTAAAGAAGACACTCCAGGCCCTCTCTTGTGTCACTTGACCTTTTGATCTCAAGCCTCGCCCTAGTTACTCTGAAAAGGACAATACTATTTCTAATCTTGAGGTATTGTTATGATTTGGATCTGGAATGTCCCCCCAAAAGCCTCATGTGTTTGGATGTTGTAAAGCACGTATGGATTCTGTGTGCTGTTTAAAGGTGGGGCCTGGCCAGAAAGAGTGGAATATAGGTGTGTGGTGGAGGACAGACGGGTGGAGGATTATAGATTACAGGTGTGTGATGAATTAGGGGCATGCAGTAGATGGTGGTTGCCTGGCACATTACTGAGCATGTGACCTGGAAGGGGAGGCGCACTGGGCCTTAACTCAGAAGACTGAGGCTGGACCCGAAGGGGCAGATCACTGGGACATGACCTAGAAGGGTGTATGCGAGTTCTGTCCTCTGTCCTTCATGAGGCTCCCTGTCCTTGATGCCATGACCAGCTTTTCTGTGCCTCCAACTATGAGTAGACTGAGTGAGACCTTCTGAAACCATGAGCCAAATTAAATCTTTTCTCCCTTAAATTGTGGTCAGGTATTCTGTCACAGCAATGAACGGTCCTATTTTCCATTTAACTTCTCAGCCAGCTAACATCTCAGATTTCTTTAAGAAGAAAAGTAAAACCTTTCATTTCTTAATTTGAGGTAGAGCTAAAAGTTCTTACAGACACATGCCTATTGTGGGAACATTTTAAAGTAAATGAATCTCCTTCAATCAACAGATATTAATTACTGGAGCTAAACGCTTAGCCCTTTTTCTAGGGAGGAATAAGGACTAAGAGCAAGAGAGGTTTGGTTTTTATGTTTTTCAAAAATTATATGCAAAATAATATTAAAATAAAAACAGTTTCTGAAAAAGATAGAATGGAAAATTTACTTAAACTCCTAAAATATTTAAATTTGCAAAAATCTATTACTAGGTCAAACAGTGAAATCCTGACCAAACCACAACAACAACACAAAAGGCATCTTTGTTTTGGACCCACGGTAATTCCAAGTGCCCTGAGGCGGACCTACTCTTCCCTGTTGCTGCTAAGCTGTTGAATGGAGCGCATGCCAGGACATAGCAGTAAGGAAAACAACAGAAGACCTGCAGAGGTGAAGGGCTCCGTGAGGGACTTCTGCACGCGTCATCTAAGGCCAACACTGAGCGGTGCTAACTTCTCTTACTGCTTAAATCAGGGTGTGTTTTGCTTGGGCCTCACTGAGTGAAGAGGAACTGTCTTGGGTCAGATATAAGATAATTAACATAATTGATTTGAATCAGTAACCAAACTTCTTTTTTATATTTTTTTATTATAACATATTTTAAAGAGAGCAATATAAACACAAAATTAATGAGATGTTTGATCTTATTTTTGTGAAATGAATGGATCTTTTTCTGATTTGATGGAAATATTGGGAATTCTCATTGAGTTTTCAAAGTGTTCCTCAGGTATTTTAGCAGTAATTTAACTCTTGATGAGATTCGTCCTTGAAAACAGGTGTTCTCAAATGTAAGCGCTGCCAAGAGGTAGCAACATGTATAAGGTGTAAGTGTGGAGTGAGGGATACCTGTCTCTGGGACGATGGGGCTTATAAAAGTCAAATTTAAAAATAAGACAAAATTTTTCCTTAAGTTTAATGTCTATTGTAGCTCTGTGCAGTATACTTGAGAATGAGCAGGTAACATTTTTATGCCTACTAAAAATGGAGTCAAAGATATGCCAAAATGTTGGTTTTTTTCATAGATCTTGAAACTTGTGCTCAAATTTCTGTATCAAATCAAAAAGAAAGGCTACATACTTTTCACCATTCATGAGACCATGTTTAGCCAACATGTCAAAATGCATAAAACAATTGTCTTTAATTTGAGCTTGCCATAATTTCAGCTTCATTTGGAATGCTGTTATGGTTTGAAACATTGTTTTGTTAAGATAGATTTTACCTTGAAGACCCATGACTAGATGAAAGATCAAGTCCACACAAAATGCTAAATTTGTAAGCCAACTTTCACTGTCAGGTTGTGGTACGAACTTTGGTTTTGATATCATTTATGATTTGATTTCATTTCTCAAATTACAAAATATTTTCAACACCACAGACCGGCTTAGTTGAAGATCATTCTCCCAAGGGCAGGGGCTGAGGTACTTGCTATGCAGCGGGTCGTGGGACCACGGCTTTGAAATAGCAAGGAGCAGCTAGGGGAAGCGGGAAAGCTCCACCTCCTATCAGATCAGCAACAGCACTGGAGCCTAATAGAAGGGTGATGGCAGGAGATGGGGCTTCGCAGGCCAAGGGACTCTGGATCCTCACTTATCTGTCCCCTTGACCCCACCCATCCAAGGTCGTGGACACGTACCAGTCTGTGTCAGGGGCTTGAGGACCCTTACTCTACAAAGTTCAAGTTCAGGAACCATGCAATAGAGTCATTTTTTAAAATTCTCATAATGCCCTGAGAAGTTTACCAATTTGTATTGGTCCACACAAATTGTCTGTGACTTAGACACCACTGGCTTAAGGAAAATCTCTCAAGAGCCAAAAGTTTCACCTAAAATCCAAAAGTTTAAATTTGCACTGAGTTCAGTATCACTTGTGCTAGGATCAAGCAACTGTAAATAATTAAATTTGGCAGTATCTCCCGAAATCTCATCGACCAAATGTTCCAGTTTATAAGGGTCAGCGGCTGGTCAAGAACCCAAGAGCAATAAGTCACAACATGAAGTTCTGGCAGAGATGGTAGAACCATTTTCACCCTACGTAGTTTTAACCTATATGTGCATTTTCTGATAGAAGTCTCCTTTCCATTGTAGGGTCCCTAACCACACAAAGCAATTTTCTAACCAAGAACAATAAAAGGCTATTTATATAGTAGGTAATGGTGCTGAGTGAGTGTGGGCAGATGTGTGGGTGTGTGAGTGTGGGTGGGTGGGTTGGTGCGTGTGGGTGAGTGTGAGTGTTAGCAAGCTGAATTCCATCTTATGTGTACTAAGTTGTTATTTAAAGAAAAAATATCCTAAGTCACTTGAGATGTGCAAACAACACTATTATAAACTAACTATCCTTTCTGTGTAGGTCTGGCCTATTAGATTTGCATTTTGCTTGACAGACAAGAGGCACATAAAAGCCTCAACAAAAGAAATATAAAGAAATAAAAAAAACTTTGTGTGGCCAAAATAATGAGATTATTACCACAAGGAGAAATTCTAAGACTCTAAATCCCTCTCATCTTCCTTGGATTAAAACCTGCAAGTGGACTGTAGGAAAAACAATGGAAGCACAATAGAACACATTTCCATTTATGGAAAGCGCTGGTAGTAAACACATGGTGTAGCCAAATTGACAGAGGCTTGTGTTAGACACCTCTCAGCCGGCCTCTCCCTCCTTAACCACAATTCTCTGAATGTAACTTAAGTTTGCCCATCGTAGTGAGCTCTGATTGGACATACTTAAAAGCACGCTTGACATTTAAGACTTCATTTTTTAATGGAATAATTTCTTGAGAACAAAAGAATCCACACAGTTGAATGCCATGGGAACACTTTTCAAATATTTGATATTTCAATAAATAAATTAAACACAGCTTTAAAAAAAAGCAATACTGCAATCATACACACAATGTTATAAAATTCTGATGTTATTGTCAGTTCTTCCTGGTTGGAGTATCAGGGAGATCCCCTTAATAGGGTAAGATGCCTCTTGGACCATTCAGAGCCTCCCCACCCCCCCATCATCCACGCCATGTCTATCCTCAACAGATGGGTCAATGGACGTACGTTTGCCAAAAAGTATGAGCCAAATATCAAAAACTTTAAAATGAGCCAAGAAAATTGCAAGATACCAGAGCTCAATCAACACAAGACAAAATGTCAAGACAGGTCAAGTGTGAAGGACACTAAAAGTCAGAGAATGTGAGGTTACAAGGACTGGTGGGTGACACCTCTGCTAATGTCACTTGTGAAATGTGGGAGCAGGTCAGCATGACGTGCTGGAACGAAATCTCGCTGTTTAAGGAGTTCTACATACCCAGGCCGCATGTTTGCCCTCAGACTTCCGGCGACCACCCACCTACCACGTGTACAACACTGAGAGACACGTGTGCTTCCCACGTCATCTTTTCTCCTGTACCCGTTCGCATGCAGCCAGAGCTCCCGGGTACCCTTCCTCATCTGCATCTCTAACAACTCCTCATCCAGCTGGACAAGTTCTTGTTAAACTGCTGCTCTCCACCAGGCCATCTCCTCTTTCTTGGTGGAATGCCAAGCCCATGAGGCTGGCCATTGCTGATAGCTTCCGTGCTGCTTTTCCGTTCTGATGACTGGAAGAAGACAGAGGCAGGACAGGACCCTGCTGACAGCCCTAGGTGAGAGCAGTGGACACAGGCAGGAAAGCTGAAGGACATTAGCTGCAGGACAGATTCCTCGTCCTGTGGAGACGAAAGCAGGCCCAACTACGTGGGGCTGCGGGATGTACGTGTGACACAGGAAAAGAAAAAAAACTAACCTAGCTCTACTCCAAATTTGTGTCCTGTGTTCCCAGATTTTACCAGCCAACTCTTTTTTCCCCAAAAAGTTACTATTTTTATTACTGTGTATTTGCAATATGAAATAGCTACACTTAACTTGAGGCCTTGATGTGTGTACATATTACCCAATCATCATCGTTCCCCTTCCCCTCTTCCCACTCCACCCCTTCCAATTTCCCTTTCCCCTAATCCACTCCCAACTCCTACCACCTCTCTTACTTTGGTCTTTTGTACCTTTGGGTTGGCTAAAACTTAATGCCAAAAAACACCTCATGGAAAAAAATGAATCTTTGGATGAGTTGGCCTACATTATAGCCTTTTCCTAGTAAGATTAGGCACAATAATTAATAATGGTGACAATCATATAGACTGGAGGCAGGATCACAGGCCTCATTTATAAATAACGCTCCTCACTTTGGTACTTTCTCAGCTTCACTCATGTTTTTTCCTGTTGGCTACGGCCATCACTTAACTCATACCTTTAGGTGTCCACACTCCCTTACCACTCACCACTCCACCTTCCTTGTCTAAGTATGTGAACTCTGAACCAGTACAACTATTTTCCTTGCTCCATATGCAGCTCGCTAAGTGTTCAGCACTAAAAAGATTTCATAAATAAACGAAGAGATGAGAGATTCTGAACTTCAACATATTTGTGATCTAGAACCCCAGTTCCATCTTTAATGCTGGCAGACAATTCTGTGTCCTTAAGGACCTCTCTTCCTGTTCCACCCTGAGGCTGCTCCGTAAGTTCATGAGTCTGTTTGAGTGTTCAGTCCAGTCCTGCTGCTTCTTCCGCTTCCCAGTTGATGACCTTATCTACTTGACAAAGAAAATAAAGGGCACAGACACAGCCGCAGGCCATGGATTTTCCGACATTGCCTTAGTTGATATCTATATGTAAATAAGACCAGATAGAAAAGAAGGTCCTATCCTCCACTTTGCTCTGCCTGGCTAGTATTGAGAATAAGTTGAAGTTCTTTTCAGCCTTCCTACTCTCCATTTTTCTCACTCATCTTCATGCAACCATCGTTCTGTCTTCGGTGAATTCCTCAGATCTACCTGTGCCAGAACCTCTTCTTCCTATACAAGAGCCTCATCACATGCAGACAGTTTTACTTCTCCTTCACTGCAGCCCTTTTTCTCCGCTGTTTCTATAGCCATATTTGCTCCACAGATGAGATACTTCCCTCGATATCAAACCTTCCCCCAACTATAGCCCATCGCTTTATTTCCCAACTTAGAAAACTTTCTAAAAAGAGAAGCCAGGAAAAAAAAAATGCTACTCTTTGTAGGTTTGGGAATTCAGGAATGGCTGTGTCTCAGTGGACTCACCTACATCAAGACACCATGCAGTGGTTCCAAAAGCACCCCAGGGCCTCCGAAAGCTGCTTTCCAGAGCCTACACTGAACACCACCATTCACACAAGGGGTCTTAGCGGATGGCGACACAAGAGCAGACAGCAGAAGAAAAGCAAATGCAGACCCCACACGCGAGTGACTGCTATAGCCAGTCACAGAAGTGGGTCTTCCCCAGCACAAATTCACACAAGTTTCCACACAGACACTGGCCTACAGAGTCAAATACATCACTGCACACGAGAACATGCAGACAGTCATAAACACATGCAAAGACACAACCATGTGCACAAATACACTCAATTTACACACTAGCACAACCACGCAGACATTGGACAGCAGGCAGGGTCAAGAACATATGAAGTAGAGATAACAGCCCAAATGGATCCTGTGAAAGGGGCTGTAACTAAGAAAACAACCTCGAATTTGAATCAAAGTCGCTGGATCAGAATGGATGTACTTGGAAGAGTCTGGTAGGTTTTTCATTATTAGTGAAAATACACATAATCATCTGAATAATTGCATTCAACAAGTTTTGTGCCAATAATGAATATAGTGTATAAGTAAATACACATCTATTAAATAAGAAAATTGTGTGTCAAATTTTAAAATCTTTACAAAAGAACTGAGATATATCAATAACTATGAGTGCAGTTGGATTTTAAGTCATAACGTCACAATTCCTCAATATAATATTACTCTAAATGTAATAATTTAGATGAGCAATGAAACTATGAAGATTTTTTTAAAGCTGTGATCATAAAAAAAATTTATCAAAGTGTAAAAACAAAACACAAGCTAGAAGTAACTAATTAAAATAATTCACCCATCCACCCATCCAGCACACTTACTGGGCTGACACACTAATCATTACTGATAGGAGTAAGGAAGGCAAGGCCCTAAGTTCGAGGAGGTTGTATTCCATTTCATCCCACAAGCACGCGTGAAAATTGCAAACGACCATGAATATTGCCAAAGTTAGAGAGGAAGTGGGAGCTGCAGACAAGGAAATATTCATAAGCTCTGATTGACAGGGCAAAGCATTAGAAAAGACACCAGAACCACACTGGCTCTTAAAGCTCTTAAAGGAGAGGCTCAAGAGAGTCCTGAAACAGCCTACACATTACAGAGAAAGAATTAAGGTCATCGTCTCACTGCTTTTAACTTTAGTATGCAAAGAATTTTCAAGTAAGTCAGTGAAAATAATAAATACTATTGATGAACTTGATATTTGAGCATGTAGGCAGATTCTATGTATTTGCGGCAAATAATTATGGAAATTATAGAAAAGCAAAGAAGGAAAGAACAAACAGGGAAGGTGCATGGAAGACAGAAAAACTAATTTTAAGGGAATTTGTGAATGGATGTTTATTTAATTTAAACTTCTAAAATGTGAAAATTCTTACAATAAGAACTAAACCAAAATATACTTTTGTGTTATTTTATTCTTTAAGGGTTTTTTGGCAGTTAGGTAAATCGATAATGGGAAAAAAGAAACTTTTGTTGCATGAGACTTCTTCTTCTGTGTATCATATGCCAGGGGAATATATGCAATCATGCTTGAAACTGTCTTAATGAGCAGAGATTTTCCCTGGCAAATGCAATGTGAAGACAGCTCTGCCCTAGGCTGGAGACTGAAACCGAATGATCCAATTGCCTTTCCAAAACTGATAGTCCTGTGAAATGGGTGAATCATTTAAAATTAACCTTTAAAAATAAATAAAAATGAGGAAAATAGAAGTAACTGTTGTGCTCTTATAATTCAGTTGAATTTAAAACACACACGGGGAGAAGCATGCTCCCAGGAAAAGCAGGAGGTCATAACTACATTGAGATATTTGGGGGGAGGGGGGCGGGATTTTGATTGGTAAATTTAAAAAATGAACTGCCCGAAAGCAATTCTGGTTTACATGCTGTCCACGAATGTTTCAGCTGGGGTCAGATTAGGAGTGACTTAGAATTTGGGGAACATAGAGCCATGAAGAACATAGAAAACAAACAGAAACAAGGAAATGTTTCCATTGTCAATAAATACTGCAGATAAGTGGATTAAAGGAAAAGCAAAAGTTTTTAAACACGTGCAAATAATTGTGGTACAATAAGATGTTAGTTGTTTTGTAGTTGAACCTAGTCCCTATGATTATTTTCACAATTGAGCTATTATGGTTATACACGCTGGCTGCAGGGGCAATCTGCAGACTGCATAGACCAAGCAGCAGCAAATTCTTCAATCTTGAAATAATCCTCAGATCGTGGAAGGGGTTTCTGTTTGTTTGTTTAGTTTTCCATTATTGCTCTTTTCTCAGAAAGGTAGAATAAATTGTCTGCAGCAACGTGACTTATGGAGCATGATTTTCCTTAAAACTATATCATGTGTAATAGGCAGCCATTTTATTCCACAGCCCTAAATCACCTTCAGCTCTCACCATTGCCTCCGCTGAGTACGGAACATCCAAAGAGGGACCAACTGTCCTTCCCAATGGAAGAATCTCCCCTCACCATGTTTGAAGAGACTAGCCATTTCCTATTGAAAGATCATCTAATGCCTTAGCTAAGCTAGATGTCTTGGAAGTCGTGCCTTCTAGTCAAAATGCACACTATCCACCCATTATCACTAGTTCTACTGCTATGGTCACATCTCATTGTGTTAAACAAGTGTATGTATATGAATGATGAGTGTGAGGGCTCCTAGAGTATGACAAGTTAGTGGGTTTGAAAAGAAGGAAAGAAAAAGAGACACCTGTTTTATATATTTAAGTCAAATGTCAATCAATCCTTCTTTTCTAAGCTCTGTAATTGTGGGAACCAAGATGTCCCACACAATGATCATTGTGTTAAAGGTGGCAAGTTGACGAGAATCCGAGGAAGCTACTAGATCTTAAGGGACCTGGACATGGAAATTGATCAGTTCATGAGGTAGGTCACTGAATGTGCTTTTGAATGAGATAGATGCAAAGTTGGGGGGGGGGGAAGAATGATGTTCTGCAAGCACTATGGGGAAACTGGAAGCCAAAGGAAACCTATTTCTTGCTCTCAACATCTTTACCTGGAGTATAATGGAAAAGACACTTGAGGTATACACGGCATAAGATTTCCAACTGGATTCTTAGCAAGAGATCATTGCAAATGGCAAGAGAAATGAATAAGGAATATTCAACTAACACCTATGGAAGGGGACAGGTTTATTTTGTTGGGTTTTTTTCCCCCAAAATCAGTTTTTGTGCTTATTTCAATGAAAGAAAATAACTATACACTAAATGTATGGTTGATTGATTGGTTGGTTGATTGTGGTACTGGGGAGTGAACACAGGACCTTTGTTCTGAACCACCAGCTCCTTTCTATTGTCTATTTGAAATAGGTTCTCACTAAGTTGGTACATTCTCAAGGCTGAAATCGAACATGGAATTCTCCTGCTTCAACCTCCCCAAATTCTGGGATTACAGGCCTATGCCACTGAACCCAGATTGTGCGTTTTTTAAGTAATCGTAAAAATGAAGAGGTCAGAGTAAATAGAGAAACTAACCATGAATCAGAAAGCTGAGCTATTTTTATCACGCATATGTTGGGTTTAAAAATAAAATGCTAGGGTACAATATTAATTTTATTTATTTTCCTCTTATAAATGCTTTGGAAGTTATAGCTCTCCTAAAATTATAGGAAAACTTAGATACCAGATCAAGGTCACCATGACTGAATTTGATTTTGGCACTTTTACTACTGAGATTAAAATTGATAGCATTTTGAAAAATAATCATGATAAATACAAGCAGTATTTATGGGAGAACAGCAAATAATATAGAACATTTCTTCAGCATCATTTTAATCATCTGAATGCAGCTGCTGCCCCAGAGGTACAATGAAGTGTGGAACCAAAAACAAAGTTTTAAATAACTCCTGAGTAAATTCAACTTTAGCCAACCAAAAAGAATTTTACTCACATTAATCACTCCTTTCCCAGACAAACATCTTAGAAAATGACATGACATAAGGAAACAAGTTTGGAGTCAAACCAGTTGGACTCCATTTCCAGGCCCAGCGATTATTAACTTAGTAAAGCTGGCCACATCACTGAGCTCCTCCAAGCTCCATCTGGACAGTGGGGGGAAATGATACCATGCTCCTCCTAGATTGTTACGAAGAGGAAATGACGTATTTGGAGCACTTCAAACAATGCCTGGTACCCACAAATATTCAGTAATTATTGGCCATCATTATTAATTCATTCCTTGGCCCCTTCACACACAGAAGGAGCATATTAGACTTGAAACTTGAATAAGTGATGATTCAAGATATGATTCTAGCTTAAACCAGATATACACTGTATATGACAGGACACAGAGAGTAAAAATGACAGCGATTGAATCAGAAACCGGAAGTCAATAAACAGGGCCATCTGCTCATGTCTGGCATATGAGTGAACAACCCCCTCGATTTTTAGTAGCCTTTAAGGCCAAAATAAGCTTAATAAGAAATTCACAGGATATTTTTGAAGAAAATAATTTATTACTAAAACATAGCTTTTAAAGTTTTTTATTAAGAGACACTCTATGTATTCAACATAGATATTCTCATTTTTCTAATGACAACACTCAGTATCTCACAGGTGTCAATTGCTCCTTAGTGTATGTATCAATTTAAATCAAAATATGGAAGGATGAGGAATGTATGCTATCAAATACTGTAACATATTTTAAGAATGTGCGGGTTTAAGTAATTTAGAATCAGATCAATGAAGAGTAATTGGATAAAATAGAAAAACAAAAATAGATCCTAATATATATATATATATATATATATATATATATATATATATATGAATTTTGTAATAAAACACAGTAAATAGTGAAAAGAATGATTATTTAGAAAATAGTTCTAGGACAATTGCCTATTAGGAATTGGTGATTGAATTAAGCTACTTTCTTAACTCATGCACGTAATAAAATATGTTAAAGTTAAATGTAAATTAATACAAAAATCCATTCTCTTTTAATTTGCTAAAGCTTCTGTCATAAGTGCTACACATTGAGTGCTTTAAACACCAGAAAGTTATCTCCACACATCCATGGAAGCTACTAAAATCAAAGCATCTAAAATCAAAGTGTTGACAGATCTGATTTCTCTTAAGACCTCTCTCCTTGGCTTTATACACCTTTGCAGATGGCCCTATGGTCTTTTCTTGGTGCATATTTGGGTCCTAATTTTTTCTTATGTTAAATACACTAGCCATGTTGAATTAGGACCCGTTCTAGTAATGTTGCTTTAAATTATCAACCTGTTAAAAAAATCTTGTCTCCAAATACAGTCACCTTCTGAGAAATGGGATTTAAGACTCTAATATGTGAAGTGGGAAGGAGTACCAAATTTAGCTCATTACCTTCTCTTGCCTTCCTTTAGTTTGGCTTTCCTTGATGAACAGTCCATTTCCAACCCCACCTAAAGTAGGTGTCTGCAACTGAGGCACAGGAACACCAAGGTCAGGTGTCAGAGCCCAGATGGGATGATGTGGGTACTCATGTTGCAGCTAAGGGAGATGTTCTCCATGGAGTCTCAGATCTTGAGCAGAACGAAGTATTTAGTTTGGAGGGGCAGCAATCAAGATGAGCATAAAACATCAAACCTCAACAGAGCAAGAAAGACACGTGCCCATCGCTTGAGGCGCTGAAGCCCAAACGGAACAGAGAAGTCATTCTCAAGACGCCTCCAGACACGGGGGGCCACGGAAGTCATTGCACAGGAGAGAATCAGGGGCTAGGAAAGGTATGTAAGAAATACTGTTAGGAAGGTTAGAACACTGGAAGAAGAGAAAACTAGAATGTGTGCTCCAGAATATGGAGGATATGTGGAGGTGTAAATGTATGGAACATATTTTCTTGCTCTATGCTCTGAAATGACTTGGGCGCAGGGACATCCCAGTAGCAATAGCCTCACCAAGTGTGCACACTTTGCCTTCTGAACACCCTTTCCGCCAAAACAGAACCACAGATCTTGGAGAAATGACTTGCTTCAAGGCTGGAACAGAGCGTGTGCAAGATGAGCCTGGGATAATCTCATGGCTTGAGAAGGAAAGTGGTTAAAGAATGAGAGGAATAAACCAGAAAATCACAGAAACCAAGATGTGGTTCAGACCCACAATGCCCCCAAAAGGCTCAGCATGCAGAGGTAGGGCATGTGGAAGGTTCTTGGATCACGGGGCACAGTGTCCATCTGTGAATTAATTTGTTGATGAGTTCAAGGCCAGCTGTGCTGTTAAGAGGTAGAGCGTGGATGGAGGTGAGTCACTGGGGCATGACTTGGGAGGGTGGAATCTATCGCTTGCTCCTCCTTTCTTTTCTCTCTGCTTCCTGTCTGCCATGGAGTGAGCAGCTTCTACCTCCACACCACCCTTCCATTGGGCCATTTCTGCCTTGGGGTCTATTAAAGAGGCTGGAACTCACTGAAACCATGAGCCAAAATAAACCTCTTCTCCTTTAAGTTGTGATTGTTGAGCGTTTTGTTCCAGCAATTAGAAAGAGCCTAATGCAGCCAACGTGAGTGAACTCTCATTGGCCAAATTACAACAAATTTGAGCATCAAAATAATTGACAATAATAATTGTAACCCTTAAAACAAAATAAGAAGTACTGAGGGTATAACAATATAAATAAGTGAATAAAATGAAAATTTGGTAAGAAATAGATTCAAAGTCTCTTTACATAAAGTATATCATAAAAATAAAATAATATAAAATAAAAAACATAAAAATATATAAAAATAAAATTTTAAAGAATAGTTTTACCATAAGAAGCCTGAAGATATCACTTTAATCATGTGATCAAAATTAAGATAATTAATGGGACAAATTAAAATAATTTTCAGCCTGATAAAATACAAAAAGAATTCAGTGTTACTTTTGTGACATTTCTAACCAAAGATTATGTGTAATTTTAATCTTTTCATGAAGAATTATCAGACAAAACCAAATTGAGAGATATTTTAACTGGCCTAGGATCTTAAAAAATATTAAGACATGAACATATTTTAAACACTAAAGAACTGCTCCAGACCAAAAGAACTTAAAAAATACATGACAGCTAGATGTGATCCAATATTATATCTTAATGTGAATCATACTACTGAGAAATTACCAAAATTTGAAAAGGTTTGAAGAATTGTATACAATTAATGTGTTAATTTCTCAATTTTGAAGGTTACATTGTTGTTATGTAGAAAATCATTCCTGGCTTTGATACGAGATAAGTTAATGCACACTAAAGATAGTAGTGGTACCAGAGCATCAGACAGGTAACTTGCTTCCAAATGCTTCTTGGTATTATTACGCATCCTCTGTATTATTCTGAGCATTTCTCTAAGTTTGTGATGGTTTTTAGAAAGATTTCTAAACTTTTAAAATAGATTGGAGAATTTTCTATGTAAAATAGAAAAAAAGAAAACACAGAGGAAAAAAATTGATAAATTGTTTTAAATTATGCCCAAAAGCAAACAAAATTTAAAGGAAAATAGGAGGTTAAGAAAAAGGTATTTACAATTTTTATAACCGAAATCTAGCTTTGTTCAGAGTAGCAGGATTTCTAGATGTACGTGTTGTATTGGTCAACCAGGTGTGTTCCTTCAGAAGCGAGGTGCTCATTTCTCTAGCTCCAGAAGTCTTTGCATTCAGTGACCACTCTAGTGGAGTCATTCCTGAGAAACTGTCCCCAGCTGATGAGAGCCACTTTGCCAACTAAGCCCACTCCCAAAATATTCTGCAGCCTTAATTGGTCAATAAAAACCTGTACCCTCCACACTTTCAGTGATCAAATTTGGGTTTACGTCACCACCAAAAAGGAAGGAGACGATTGTTGGAATGCATCTCAGTTTAACCCTCCTCTGCCCTGTGTAACTTCCTTCACTTCTTCACCAATTGTTGGCCTTGAGGATTCTTCCCAGTAAAGTGCCTGCATCCAAATAACCATCTCAGAACGTTTCCCAGGAAACTCGAACTAAGACATCAGAAAAAAAATGTGCCCAACCAAAAACTTACTTCCCAGCCTCCCTTTGCTCATGGGAATTGCGTTGACACTACGCTAGCTAACACGTTTCTCTACAAAGCTGCTAGAAAGATTTCTAAAAATGGGAAGAATCAGCACATTAGTATTTCCTTTGCGTTCTCCAGAGGGTGTAGATACACAGAGACGGAGCAGCCATCTTGGATCGGTGAGAATAAAAGGCACTCACTACGAACGGCACAGCAGGAAGGAGACGGGGTTACTGTACAGCCCTTCACAGCCTCCCTGACCGTTCACTGTCAGGGAAATCTATCAATAAATTAAACCCCCTTAATATTACCACTAAACAGTGAGGTCTTCTGCTATCTCAGGTGACTCTATTTCTAATAGACGTACGAATTCAACAACTACCCACGTAATTACATAAGGACCTCTCCTCCAACGTCCCAACAAGATCTGGGTTTAAAGATTCTTCGTGGCTCCTCCAATCACCTATGGCTGTCAGCAGTCACGCGTGGCGTCATGATGACTCCTACCATTTATTACATAAGATCATGATTTTGATTTTCCAGCCCCTTTGGAATTGATGATGGAATCTCAGCTCATATTGAAGATAGTGACTTAATTTTCTGGTTTTTCTTAATTTCCATATCAAATGTTTCCTTAGTATCTTAATGTATGTGCTGAGCTCATTCTTTCATCGATTCTAGGATAAGATTTCTAAAACAAATACTGTAAAATAAATATCTAAAATGGAGATTACTGGCTTCAAGGGCATATATGTTTGTGATGTAAGCTGGCCACGTCTGTTTGCTCACCAAAATTGGTGCATAAACTGACTCTCCCAACAGCAGCTGTTGAGAGCACTTATTTCTCCAGGCGCTTACCCTATACAAGTACTACCCATCTTTAAAGTATTCACTACTTGTATAAGCAAAAAAAAAAAAAGACGTCTTTTAATTACATACTTTCACATTTAGTGGCCACTCATGTTTTACCTGAATGGACTGTTCATATCTTTTACCCATTTCTATTACAATGACAGCATCCTCCCTTGTTAATATGTCTCCTTATAATTTTCACACTAAGATATTCATATTTTTGCCTATAAAGCCTTTTATTTTGCATACTGTAAACATATTGACTTATTTTTTAATATTTTTATAATGCTATTTACCATTTCAAATCTTAAAATTCTTATTTTTTTCTGAGTCAGGGTCTTGCTCTGTAGCCCAGGCTGGTCCTGACGTCACTATCTAACCCAGGCTGGACTTGGACTTGCAATCCTCCTGCCCCTGCCTCCCTAGTGCTGGGATTACAGGCATACATCACCACATATAGTTTTATGTGTGCTAGGGAATAGAACCCAGGGACTTGCACTTGCTAGGCAAGTGCTTTTAACCTCTGTACCGTTCCTCCTGCCCCTCATATATTAAAATTCTATGTAACTAAATCTGTTAGTTTTTTTCTCTGGCATGGCACATTCTATTACCTAGCTTTCATACATCAAAAATCACAAAATGACACATTGCCAAGTAAGTATCATTAAGACTAAAAGACTTAGTGCTATTTAAGCAGTGTTATACACGATTTAATGTCATTAGAGTCTAGTTTTCTTTTATTTAGACAATTATTTTAACTCTTATTTGACTCTAGTACAAAGAAGTTTCAGAGGAATATTCTTGAATTTCCAAATGTATAGGTGGGCTTTTTAAAATATATTTTGCATGTTTTTAATTTTCCTTTTTTACATTTCAGCAAACTTAATACAGTGTGTATTCTTTTTCATTTATGTAAATCATTGAGATTTTGTGTAACTAAGAAATACAAGATCAAACTTTATAAATGTTTTGTTGGAATTTTAGTAGAAGGAATATTCTTTTTATGGTAGGCACAAAGAGAGGCAGAGGCAGAGACATGGCAACGTTCGCTGCGTTATTTGAAACTACCTGTTTAGTTGTCTGTTTGGTAGGTCAAATTAAGAGAGAATCACGTTCAAGTCACATGTTAGCGTTGTGCTTTACAGTTTCTCCTTTTATTTCTGAAAAACTGTGATTTCTTTTGTTTTTCTTTTTCTCTTTTATTTTTTGTTCCCCATTTTATTGACATGTGTAAGTGCAAAACATATAGTTTTCATTGATCTTGAACATTTTGTGCACATACACATCATGGCAAAGTTACAAATCCTTCCCCTCTCTCCTTTCGACACCCCCCCTCCCTCCCCTGCCCCTCTAGTTCCCATTATTTCCCACATTAAGTTCCATGGAATAATTGTGATCTGGGTTTCTCATATCAGAGAAACCACTTTGTTTTGTTTCGTTTGCATGGCTGGGACGGAACTCAGGGCCTTCACACTGTGCTGAATCTCCAACTTATTTGTTGGTTTTCGTTGTGAAACAGAGCCTCACTAAATCACTAAATTGCCCAGTGGAGCTCAAATTTGCAGTTCTCCAGACTCTGCCTCCCAGATTGCTTGGATTACAGACCTGTGCTACCACACCTGGCTTAAAAAGAAAAAAAAACCTGCTTTTAAATAAATCAATGTTGCATGGTAGGACAAACTGGGGGACTTACGGTGTAGTTTCGATATTTGAGCCAGATCTTGCTAAGTGGTGACGACAGGTAGAGAAGAGAGGGTGTGCCCTCCAGAAGGAGAGTCTCTACAAGGACTGAGCACATGGAAGAAGCAGAAACCTCTCATCTTTACAACAGAGCCCAGAAACACCCTTGCAGATACGAACCCCTCCCCAACCACAGAGGATGAATACAGTTGCGATTTTGCCAAGGCTGGCAACATGTGACCCGCCTTTAGCAAATAGGACCTATGGAGAAGTCATCTGGGAGCTTTCTTGGAAAAACTTTTTCTCTCTGAAAAAATATTAAAGGAAAGCCCACAAGCAAGATGAAATCATTTCTTCTTTTGACTGTATTTGAAGCTAGGAGTAAAAAAGCTAAAACTGTCATGCACAAATGCAAATTAAACATTAAGTCGCCTGTGTCCTTGATGACTTCTTGTGCGACCAACTACCAATCTTGTCTACCACTGGAACTAGAACTCTTGTTATTGAGTAAAACTGCCCTGTAAAAATAAAAATAAATAAAAATACTGTTAAAAATAATTTTAATCCAGCCTGCTGCTGCTTGCAGATGAAACACTGACATGAAAGAGAATATGTTTTTAGGAAACATCTAGAAATCTATTACAGACAGCACAAAAAGCAAATTGAGGCATGTGATAGGAGAAAGAAAGAAAAGATTAAAAACGAGTTTTAAAACAGGTTTAGGTGCATTGCTTCTGAGCCGTTCTGTGAACACTGAGAGCTCCACTCCACTGAGAGATGGACATTGCACAAAGCAACTTGGAAGGGGGATGACGGGAAGGTTCTTCCTTCTCTCTTCTTTTCTCTCTTTCTCTCATGCTCTCCTTCCTTAATTCCTTTTAAAAGCACCTTTAAACATCTATTTGTTCTGTGGCAAAGACAACCAAACCTCTGGAAATGCCCCATATGCTGGTAGATTAGACTTCCCCGTCTCTCCCTGGTAGCAGAGGTCAAGTGAAGAGCTCACCTTGTTGCTCAACTACTTTCCACAATTCTCTTTTATATATTTTATCTCATTCAATATTTGAAGCATCTTACACATCTTATCTCAGTGGTAACTTGACAAAAAAATGATAATTCAGTTTTTAGTTCTGAAATTTTTTCATCCCAAGAATTTCTTGTTTGGGACTGAATTTTCTTTCAGACTACGATGCCATACACATAAATAGATGTTCTAGTTCCTAAATTGCTACGTGCTGCTTTGTGCGTTTCTGTAGTGGAAACGACCCACCAAGGCATCCAGACACCCACACAGAGAACTAATGAGAACCTTACTTAAGTTTCCCTGACTTCGCTTGTTTGTACCTAGTTGTCAATGTTCACATACACCATCACAGGAATTGAAAATGACATAGAGAGCTTGATTGTTCTGACTTTACAGTGTGATCTCATGCTTGGCTTGTGCAAAGCAGATCTAAGTATACTCTAGGACTCTAGGAAAGTGTTAACTTTTTCCAGTTCCTAGTACTTACTAAATTGTAAAGTAATTATATTAGACCACATAGAATATGTTTCAATTTGGAAACGAAGCATATTTGGAATGGTCCAAGTAATTAAGCGACGTTCATTTGCTGCAATCACTGCAGTTGATGGCTTTTCTCCCCTAGTGGCACCACTTACATCCTGAAGATGCTTTCAGCTTGAGCACAGTGATTTGTATGTAGGTGGACTTGGAACACAAAGGTTCACTGATAAGTCAGCAAGTTTATTTCCAGATTCCTGGCAATAGCACAAGAATGAATCTCATGAGTTTGGCTCCAATAAATTTAATGTCTTACAGAGAAGGAAACAAAGCCATGATTGCAGATGCAGAGCTGAACACCAGTAAGTGGTGAAGAACAAGTATCTAGAGGAGATTAAAGTTTTGGGGGCAGATGTGTTACCTAAATGTAGATAATTTCTCTCTTCTTCCTCCTGACTGTAATCTCAGCGTCAAGCAGCAGTCTTCTTGCTGGTGAGAATAATTGCAGATACCAATACAAGTCAATGTTCCTGCCTCTCAGTTGTTATTTGGAATTTTTTAAGCTTTCTAACTTCAGAAAGCCTGAACATTTAAAAGTTTATAAACATAGTGAGAATTGTGCTGCCCTTGTGTATATGATAAATAACAACAATGAACTTTCTTTGAAAACTCATCACATTGACTTTGAATAAGACAGGTAGAACCACTAGACACTCTTAGGCCATGTAGACTATGTTTAAATATGGAAACCAAATGTATTTGGAGTGATCCAAGAAATCAGGAGACATCCATTTTACTTAGATTGACAAATGCACAAAGCCTTCTTAGAAAGCAGATGACCCGTATAGCTCTCCCGGAGATCCATTGAGGTCACTGAACCTTCTGCAACTCAACTTCAAACTATGCAACAAGGTACAAACAAGTTCACAGAAAACTGCAAACACTACACCAAAAAGAGCACGCAAAGAAAACTGCAGCAACAACAAAAGTAACCTCTTGTGACAAAAATTAATTTCTATGGTTGGATCTTGGCTACTAATAGAAATCTCTTTTGAGAACCAACAAATCTCTCTGCAGCAGCCAAAGGCTAAAAACAGCCAAAATGAGAAAACTGTTCATCCATGAACTATACATTCAGTATTTTGTTAGCTGCCTCTTATATCACATATTGTGAACCAATTACATTGAAACTTTACAAACTACAATGGTTGAAAATATCATCCTCATCTCACATCAGAAGAGGAAGCCTTTAGCAGGGTATATCCCCAGACCAAGATCAAACGACTAGATGGTTATGGAGTTTTTCTAACTCTAAAGGCCGGGACTTTCCACTGTCACATTGTTACTAAAGAACTTAAAAGAGTAAGTGGCACATAGACTTACACATCTGTTCTCCTGATTAAATCACATTCTGCTTGTTCTGAAGGCGAATTTTTAAGGCACATTTTTAAATTTGTATTAAAAGATTTGCAAGGGATTATACCTGCATTCTCCCATTCTCTCTCTGTTCTCATTTTATTAAAAGAAATCAAAAGAGTCTAATAAAAATGTTTTGTAAAATATTTCATTAAAATAATTTATATTTTCAAATAACTTGTATTATTTCCTCCACCAAAATACCAAATTACACATCAATCCAGAACATATTTCGTGTCTGCCCAGCAGTGGGCTTCATAAAGTCGTATGATATCACAGGCCAAATTTGATACAGTGAGACCAAGGCCTGAATCCTAGTCTGACACAAGTGATCGCACGATCCTTGAAAAATCACTTCACTTTTTGAACCTTGGGTTTTTTTCACCTGAAAATGGGGGGAAAAAAATCCACATAGAACATCTATGATAATAATTAATAAGAAATTTATTATATTGCCTAATGTATGCCACATTAACTAACAATCAAGGCTAATTACTAACTGACTAATAATGAAATCTATCCATTTGCCCAATCACAAAAATTCTTCTGTCTTTGAATCAATGAATAGAAGGCTGCTGGCTAATTCATCCCTTGACTTTGTCAAAGCAACGTCTTGCCATTCACTTAATAAATTATTTACCAATTGATGACTGAATAGGAAAAAACAAACCTTTCCCCTACACTCATCTCAACATATAACACTTCTGTGACCAGGTGTAGCTGAGGAACTCCTCACCAAACATGCTCCAATTATCTGGCTGGCATCTGACCCTCTCATGACCCTCTGGGGTTTTATCATTTGCTACAGGGCTTACAAAGCCCAGGAAAACACACTTACTTACTATTGCCAATTTATTGCAAAGAATGTTTTAAAGGATACAAATGAAAGCTGGATGAAAACAGGCATGGGAAGATGTATAATGAGAAAGGAGTTTGGAGTTTCTATGCGCTTTCCAACTGCAACACCCTTCAGCACTTTAGTAGGAGGATTCGCTACATAGGCACCTTGGATTAACCACCAGCCATCGGTGATCCATGCAAATTTCATGCTCTCTCCTCTCCAGAGATACGAAAGTGCTCAGTTTCTACTCCTCTAATCACACGGTCGTTTCCCCTGGTAAACAATGCCAACTCTTTCCAGGGGCTTTCCAGGAATCCCAGCCATTAGTCATCTTATTGCTTGCAAAAGGCCTTTGTCACTTCAGAGATTCCGAGAGAGCTGTATGCCAGACAGCTGAGAAGATTAGCGTATTATGTCGCTGTTTTAGACTAATTTTATGTGAGAAAGTCACCAAGTGTGTCTTTACCTGGATATGGTTTCGTTCGTGGTACTCGGCTTGCTAATGCGTTCAGAGCTCTGAGTTAGGAAGAGCCAGTACACCCCAATGACCAATTTCTTCATGTATTTCAACGGAAAACAAAGTGAAACAGGGGGATAGGGTGGGAGGGAGAAAGGGGTGGGTAGGGAGAGGGACAAAAGGAAAGTGGGAAAGTACTTGTCACCTTGACAAGATACGTAGGTGCACAAAATGCTCAACTTCATTGTAAACCTTAAATTTTGCACTTATACATATCAATAGAATGCGGGAAAAAATAGTCTATCACACAAAATAAAGTAGTTTTCAGTACAGTCTTGTCTTCTTGAATTCTTTATTCATTAGCTAGAATAACATATTCCAAATAGGCCCTTTAAATTCAGAAACCATGTCGTGCTCACATCTTTTTCTCCTGGCCCTAAATAGAATACTTGACACATAGCAGAATTAAATAGAATTGAGCAACATTATGGCAGCATTTAATCTACAGGAGTGTCAGGCATATGGCCTCTGGAAATAGAAGAGTGAAAGAAAGAATGAGAAGGAAAAAATTCAATCATATAGTAAGCAATTTTCTACTTACTCCAATAGAAACATACATGCATATTAATATGTCTTTACTGAAAGAAACCAATAGACAGAGACAGTAATTTTGGGGTAATTGTGAGTGAAAGGTAAGAGATAGCCCTGATTCATTCTTCTCAATTCCAGACAATTTTAGCATTGAAATACCCATATTTTTCACACACAATGACCTCAAAGCAAAGCAAGTATGTCATTTACTGATCAAAATAATTGTTCCAACGTCAGAGGGGAAACTGACTCTGATGAGTTTCATTTTTTAAAAAAACATGAGCTTTCCTCCTAAATGGCATTTCTCAAAAAAATTTTTTTAATAATTTTAACTCTACATAACCTTGTTTTTTTCATGTTACCGTGTGCCTATACCAAGTAACTGCTTTTTGGGTCATACTCTCATATTCAATTTTGTCTGTGTTTCAGAGAGCTGAAGTCCTTAGGGTCTCTTGTCCTTTGTCTTCCAGGTAAATTTGACCCTCTCTTCCCCCGCCCCCAAAGCACTGGCAGAATTATTGAGTGCAGAGTAGTGAACCCTGGGTAACTTCCCACCCTCTTCGCTTTGGGCAGTGAATAGCTGTTCCATCTCTGCTGTTCCAGTTCTCTTTAGACAGCCCGTACCAAGGTCCTAAATCCTTCCATACAGCCCTAGAATCTAGGGTCTGGAAACCGTTTCCCCACTGGCCTTCTGGCATGATGGAGGAAAGAATGTTCTCTGGATTGTCTCACCAGCCCTTTCCCTGCTGAACGCCTGCATTCTGTGTCATTAATCCCCCTGTTGACTTCCCTCAGCTGAAAAACCTGCTAGGACTATACTCCTTCCCGGATGAATTTTGACCCATATAGAACATCACCCACATACAAAACGAGATTAATCTACGTTCTGTTTTTCATTATGATTATTTATAAGTAACCAGGAAAAAAGACAAGCTTAGAAGGATGGATGAAAATGAAAATGTGAGCAATAACACAGCCAAGGGAGGAATTCTATCCTCTCATGTCCAAATGTCTCACCATTACTGAATTCATTTGGGATAGTAATCCCCGTGGAGCCCAGGGTCTCATCACAGTTAGACTGTAAAACTATAAAATATATGATTCAAATACAAGGTCTATTTTTTTATTCTTTAAAAGTCACTCCTTTAATGCTAATGAACTTGGAGTGGAAGACTGCCACAGGCCTTACCCTTCACTGACAAGTGTGTGATTTTATTCTTTATAACCTTACCCTCATCCACAGAAACTCCACTTCTCAAATATGTAAGCTCTAAGGGCTATTCTATATCTGGGATTGTTCAATTTTCGTAGGCTATTAACGTATCTGAAAACAAAATGAAGGTATGAGCCTTTTCTCTTTCCACAGAAGAGATTCACTTTGAAACACCACAAACTGTTTCAGGGATTCTCAAACCCTTTGAACGCCACCCCTGGTCCTTCCAAAGGCTCACTGACTGATGGTCGTGAACTCCTGGACTGGATCCCAGACCTCTCCAACAGTTCACTTAGTCGTTGCATGTTGTGTGATTTCCCTTACCAAGTCAAGAAGATAAGGAAGATGAAAAGTGATTTGAAAGGACTGCCACAGTTATCTCTACTGCTGCCCAAAGGAATGGGATGACAACAGTTTTCCCAGTCCTAGGACATACTTGCTTCCCGAGCGGCTGAGATGAGATCAGCCTCTTGGTTACCAGCTTGTTGGCGCGCACACAAAGCGTGAGAGCGGAGGAGGCCACGGCTCCCTGGGAATGCTCTAGTGCCGGCTGCCAGCTCCTCCCGCCTCAGCTGTGAGGGCCAGTAGGAGCTCCGGAGGGAACTGCAGGACGCTAACGTGTCCAAATTTCATGACAGAAACTGGAAAGTTTACTGAAGCTTCGGTTTGACCGGCTGTTCCTCCATCTCCCGTTTGGGTGGCCCGTCCCCGACACCGCTCCCTGCTCCTCGCTTGCCTCTGTACACCTCCTGGGCGCCATCTGTTTCTGAGTTGCCTTCTGCTTCCATGGACACTGCCGAAATCACATGGTAACACTTTTCTGTTGTGACGAACAGGCATAGATCTGATCAAACAGGAGATTTTAACACTCTAGTGAGTGTCATTCAGATAATCAAAAGAAAGATGCAGCAAGTTTTATATTTCACATTAACTTGAAAACCCACACGAATGCAATTTTGAAAGCCTTGTTTCTAACTATAATCTACACACAGCGATGGGCAGCAGCCACATCGGGCTTCGGAGGCTCTATGTGCCAACTCGGCCACCTGATCTTTGTGCGACTGTAGACAAAACCTTGAGACTCGGATAAATCACTAAATTGTATTTCAACTCCAAAACTCCTATGCTTCTTCTCTATTATTTTTTCAAAGTATGTTTCCAGGAACACCAATTCTCAGGTGTTCCTCCAAAATAAAAAAATACCTGTAGCCCTGTAACCCTGAAAATTTCTATTTCCTTTTTACTTCTTAGAGACAGACTCCTAACACATATGAGCACATTGAAAAAAATCTATGGGGGTGAGGGAGAAAATACGTTGAGCTTTGTGTAGTTCACCACTTCCTAAGTGATGTGGAGTCAGAAATCTTACCTTTTGACAGGCTAAGGGCCGTGTTTTGGAAGTTATTGATCAGTGCGAAGATGTCTACGGTTGAAAATTGTCCTTAAGGATGACTTTTCAAGAGAATTACTTTCAAGAAAGAGAATTTCCTCAAGAAAATGGAGTTGTTGAACATTTGAAGAAAGTAGAGGTTTCTAGGTCATGCATAAATAAGTAGAAAAAGATTTAACACTTTATGACCAAAAGTCGGTGCTAAGCAAGTCAAAGTATCTTAAGCAGAACCATCAAGAAGGTACTAGATCATTCACTATAATCACACTCCTGGGAAACTGAAGAAACATCAGGGAAGCAGGAAATAATTTCAATGAGAATATTAACTTTTTTTTGAGCTAGATCCAGTGGCCCAAACCTTTATTTTCTATTTATTCATTTACTTTCTACAGGTGTGTCATGCACCATCATACCCAGCCAACTGGTGTTAGGGAATCAAATCCAGAGCGCCACAATTGCCAGGCAAGTGCTTTTAACTACTGAGCCATACCTCCAGGCCCCAGTATACTAACTTCTTTTGTGAAAAGAAGATTTTATTGGGAAAAGTATATAAGGGAAAAGAATAAGCATGGAAGGGGAAACAAGGGGGGTGAAGCTTCTGCTAGGCAGGAGGACCTGGAAATGTGAGTTGCCCTGCACTAACTTCTTAAGGCTACCATAACAAAAGAGAAACTGGGTAGATCAAAACATCAAAAATTATTTTCTCACAGTTCTGAATACTAAAAGTCTGCAATCATGATGTCATCAGAGCCATGCTTCCTCCAAAACTGCTAAAAAGGCTTTAGTGCCTCCTAGGACCTGAGTGGCAAACTCTGGAGTTTAAGTTTCACTCCAAAATCTCCATCTTTACATGGTGTTCTCTCTGCATTTCTCTATCTTCACATACTTCTTCTTATTATTCTTATTCTTTTCGTCAGAGCACGTGAGCAGCACAGAGCAGTGACCCTTGTTTTAGGAAATCGGTACATGCATTGACCGTGTCCTGATAACTTTCGATCCCATGGCTTCTCTCTCCCTTCCTTATCACTCCGGCACCCTCTTCCTCCTCTTCAGAGTCTACCTTCAAGTTTCCTGCTGTGTAGTTTTTAGTTTATATTGTGCATTTGTTTGCTCGGGCTTCTCGTATAAGGGAGGCCATGGGAGACAGAGCTGTCCGAGTGTGGCTTCCTTTCTTCCATGACAGTCTCCACTTCCATCTCTTTTCCTGCAAATGACATGATCTCACTATCCTTTCTGCTTGGATAAAATTCCATTGTGTAAGCATACCACATGTCCTTTATCCATTTATCATTTCACAGGCACCTGGACTGCTTCCAGAGCTTAGTTATTATAAATTGTACTGCTAAAACATGGGTGTGCATGTATCAATGAGAATATCTGTAATCCTTTCATACCCAGGAGAGTCATAGCTGGGTCAAATGGTATTTTTAGTTCTTTTAGGAATCTCCAAACTTATTTCTACATGGGGTGTACTAGTTTACATTCCTCTCAAAGATGTAAGAGGATTCCATCCCCCATTCACTCCCCGCTTTCAAGTCAGTGTTCACTGCTGTCTGTATTCTTGATGATAACACTTTTGGCTGGGGTGGAGTGGAATCTCAATACAGTTTAGATTTATATTTACATAATGGTTAAAGATGTCTAATTTTTCATGTACTTACATATTTTTAATGGTGTGTATTCAGTTCAATTGTCTAGGGTTTAAACTGGATGATTTGTTTGGGGGGGGCATAATTTATTGAATTCTTTGTGTATTTTAAAGAGTATTCCTCTCTCAGAAGAATAGCTGTCAAATGATTTCTCCTTTCCTTTGGCAGTCTCTTTGCTCTGTTCATTGTTTCCTTTGCTATGTAGAAGCTTTCTAATTTTGTATAATTACCTTTGTTGCTTTTTAGCTACAATTTTCTATGCTATCAGAATCCCATTCAGTAAATTTTTGCTAGTACCTGTTGACACAAAAACATTACTTTTGCCTTTAAGACAAGATAGTTTATTCTGAAGCCAAGTATGAGTGACATAGGCCTTGGAACATAAATTTATGTGTCCACAAATAGGACATTCCAAAGAGTAGCAGTTACATACAGCCTTTATAGTTACTGAACAGAGGAAAGTCATAAATTAAGAGCCTTTTGAAAACACTGGTGGAAGCATCAGTTGGGCAGGTCACCCGGAAGTGGGGAAATCTCTACTACAGGTCTCAGATGTTATCTAATGACATTCTTAACTCTCAGGCTGATGGGAAGGTAGGTGTTCTGATTTTACACTTTAAAGGGCTCACTTAGTAATTACAGGGATATTAGGTATCAAAGGATTTATTTCAGAATGTTAAGTCTGATGCAGACAAGAACATAGACGGAGCCATGAAAAAGGACCAAGACAACCTATGATATTCTGGCTAATGCAAATCATCCCGGTCTCTCCACAGGCTTTCTACACTACCTGATCATAGTAGGCTCATTGCAAGTGAGGCTATTTTCAGGGAACACCAGTTACCACATCTATTCACACCTTATAAGGACATGTGTTACATTGGATTAAGGGTTTGCCCACTCAGGTAGGAGCTCACTGGGAGCATGTAAGTCAACCTGTCATGGCTAGACTCTAGGAGTTGCTCATAAAGGTTTTTTATCTTCTGCACAAAAGGATTCCCAAGATCTCCAGTTTTTACTTGTAGGATTCATTATCTTTCTCGGCCTATTGACAGATAATTCTATGGTAAGCTATTGATTTTGTACTAGAATCTAGAATATCCTAGACCTTCCATGCTACTATCTGTGAAAATGACTCAAACTGTTACCATCTTTTTGTTCACTGAGCAGTGAAGCACTTCAGGTTTCTCCCTCTAGGAGTTCAAAGAGGCATTAAAAACACAGCAAGAAACCATATGGAAAAATTTAGCCTTGGTAGTGCACCTAAATAATCATCTCATTAATTATATTCACCATTTGATTGAGGAATAAGGTTTGTGCTGCACTCTTCTAGAAGGGAACAGAACAGTACAGAACAGAACCAAAAACTCCAAAGACCTTTCTAGACCCATGATTTAAACTGAGTCTCATAATGCAGATATCAAGTCTGCAACAGACGGCATGACTCAATGAGCTACATAAGGAAAAAAGCATCAGGATGGATTTTGTTACTATGTAAATAAATAAACAAACAAATAAATAAATAAAAAACCTTCCCAGCCCTATAGCTTCCTATTGCTGCGGATCACCAACTAAGAGGCTTAAAACAATACAAGTTTATTGTTTCATGATTTCTGCAGGTCAGGAATCCAGGAATGAAGTGGTTCTCTACTCAGGGTCTCACTGATTGAAGTCAAGGTGTAAGCCAGAGATAGAGTCCTGAAGAGCAGGGCTTACTCCGAGCACGTCACTTAACCACTGTCAGAATTCGTTTCATTGTGGGTGAGGGGCAGAGGTCCCTATTTTCATGCTAGCTACCATCCTCGGCACTTCCAGGCCACCTGCAGATTCCTGCTGTGAGACAACGACTGACAATTCTCAAAAGGACTTCATTTCATTTCTTTTTTCTTCTTCTAAGTCATCTGGAGTGTGTCTTTCTGACTTTTTCTTCAGTCAACCAGAGAAAATTCTTTCTTTGGAGGACTCATGACTAGGTTAGACTCATCTTGGATAATCTTCCTTTAGTCATATAACTTAAAACATCATGACACTAACATTTCATCATAATCCCCATTTCCGACCTGAGAAAAGGAATTGTACAAGGATGAGAGTCACTAAGGAACATCTCAAGATTCTGCCTACAACATCATTTAAAGTTTCTCTTCTGTGGCATTTTAAAGTTGCTCCTCCTGGACATTTTTATGACATTGGTAATATTTAATTTTAGATCTATGAACATTGTGAAAATGGCATCAAAAGCCACAGTTTCAAAAAACTGTTCAAAATGTATTTGAAAACTAACACACTTCTGTTGTTCAAAGTTCTCTGGAAAAATCTATCATTAGGTGATTGCAAATCTCTGTCCAAAACATAGTTTAGAGAATATTTTCAGAGAAATGGGTTCTGTCATTGTCAAGTTACACAACTCAGAAAAAAAACAGATTAAAGAGAATGTCATTTTAAATGTTTAATATAAAATTTTAAGTGTTGCATAAATTTAAATACAGGAAGGAAATAACTCATGTTGAGACTAAGGGCATCTGGAATAATATCAAAAGAATTAAGAATGATAGGAAGCAAACTTTAGAGCACACATACCAGCTATGAGCCATTTTCTTTATCTTTGTAATAAATATTAGTTCTGTACAGTGAGCATATCTCTTGTTTCACGGAATGCACAGTCCAAATCTTCAACCCACCAGACTTGTTTGTTATCCTTCGTTTTCCAGACATTAGCCCCTACCATCCCCCCAAATGTTCCAGTCACAAAATTCAAAAAGAAGAAGCTAACTGGTTACCCACATGCAGAAGAATTAACATAGACCCACATCTCTCACCTTATGCTACAATCAAATCAAAATGGATTGAAAACCAAGATATTAAAACAAAACCACTGAACCTTCTGGAAGATAAAATGATCAGACCCTTGAAGACATAGACATAGGCAAGGACTTGCTCAACAGAACATCTGTTACTTAAGAGCTAACAGCAAGAATCAACAATTGGAAGGTGTTGAATTAAGAAGCTTAATGCACAGCAAAAGAAACAATCAACGAAGCGAGGAGAGAACTGGCAGAATGGGAAGGAAAATTGTCAGCTGCTCCCCAAGCAGAGCACTATCATCTATAATACACAAAGAATGGAAAAAGACTCCCCAAAACCAAAGACCCCATTTTAAAAAGTGGGCATAGGAAATGAATACACGGTTCTCAGAAGGAATACGAAGGACCAAGAAATACATGGGGGAAGGTTGGTGTCTTTAGCCATAAAGAGAAATGCAAAATACTGAGGTTCCATCATACCTCAGTAAAAACGGCTATTATCAAGAACTCACCAAACAGCAGATGTTCCTAAAGTTATGAAGAAAAAGAAACCCTTCTACATTTTTGGTGAGACTGCAAACTAGCACAACCATTATGAAAAGCAATATAGGGATTTCTCACAGCACTGAAAACAGACATTGCATTTGGCCCAGCTAATCCTCTTGGTATCTTCTCAGAAGAGTTAAAGAAGACATCAGGTGAGTGATACATTCATGCCTATGTTCATAGTAGCACAATTCATAATAGCTAAATCATGGAAGATGCCAATGTGCCCATCAACAGGACAGTGGCTAAAGAAAATATGGTACACTTTCTCATTGCTGGGACAGAGTACCCAACATCCACAACTTTAAGGAGATAAGACTCGCTTTAGCTCACAGATTCAGGTCACAGTTCAGTTACAGGTAGGTGGCTGGAAATGGTAGAACCATATGGTAAGGCCTGAGCCAGAGACAGTTTCCTCATAGAATGATAGAACAGAGTCAACTCTGGGAGAAAGGGCAGAACCAGAATACACCCCTTCAGGTTAAGCCCCAAGCATCCACCCCTTCCAGCCAGGCCCCACCTGCTAACATTACACGGTATCCACAGATACACGAGGCTTTTGGGGGCACACTCCAAACCACAGAAACATACAAAATAGGGTACTACCTCACCCTGAAGAAAGATGAATTTAAGTCATTTATAAGTGAATGGATATGCTTTGAGATGATTATGCATATACCACAATGAATCAGATACAGAAACTTAAATATCACATGGTTTTTCTAACACAAGAAAACCAAAGCACAAGTAAGTAAAAGGACTAAATAAGAGACATGATAGGAAACAGGAAGAGGGATTTGTGGAGAGAGAGAGGAGGGGTGTGAGGAGATGTGAGTGTGGGAAGGAGAAAAGGAAAGTAAAACTAATGAAGATGAAATACACCTGTGTGCCGTCTCCTCCGATTGCATGTAACCATCATGTACCACGGACACACAATAATAATACACAGCAGATGCAAACTGCCTGAAAGGATTTCTTTAAAAACCTAAAATTATGTTTCCTGCAGGAAACTCACTTGATTCACAAAGACACATAGAGACTGAAAATGAAAAAAAAATTGAAAATGATATTCCAAGCAAATGGAAATCTAAAGGAATCATGAGTAGCTGTACTTACGCCTGACAGAATAGACTTGAAGACAAAAACTGTGAGAAGAGACCAAGAACATACTACTCAGTGATCAAGGATCAATTCAGCAGGAAGATTTACTGTTGAAAATCTCTGTATGTCTAACGCTGGAGCACTTGATTTTATAAAGCTAATACTACTAGACCTCGAAGGAGAGAAAGACCACTGCAACGATTGTGAGGGACCTTACCCTCCCACCGTCCCCCGTAGACAGGTCATCCAGACAAAAAGCCAGTAAAAAGCAACAGATAAACATACCAGAGGTCAAAGGTAATAAATAAGAGAAAAACAAAAGTATGATGGTAGGAAACAGGAAGTACATTTTGTGGGCAGGAAACAGGATATAGGTACGGAAGATAGGAGGGTGGGAAGAGAGAAAGGGAAGCAAAAATGACCACAATGTGACATGCTTATGTGCCAGCTCCTCCAGGTGAATGTAATTTTTATGTATTACAAATACATACTAGTAATCTTAGGGGGGAAAAGCAGAAAGTAAAAACTTGCCACTCATAGGACTGAAAGCCAGGGCCTCCAATCCCTGCAGCGTAGACTTCGACACAAATATCTCACATCGGACTAAGAGAAAGCATGAGAAACTCCATGTCATCTTAAAGAAATATATTGGTATCACTTGTAGTATCACTTTTCTAACTTAAAAAAATGACAAAAGCAAATAGATTCCATTATATTTGATCATTATACTCTGCTTATATGAGTAAACTGCACCATCTCACTCTCGGCAGTAGACAGATCATCTGGGCAAAAAAGCAATAAAAAACCAATAAGAAAGTATCAGAGATAAACATACCACAAATCAAAAGCATAAGTATAAAAGCAAATTTAAAAATGATTGTAGGAAACAGGGGGGCAATGGTATAGAGTCTACAACCTTTGCTCTTTTACAGAGATCAGAGTGTTAGTCAACTTTTTGTCACTATTACAAAATACTTGAGGGTAACAATTAAAGAAGGAAAGTTTGGGCTGGAGGAATAGCACATCAATTAGCAATGCAAGGCCCTTAGTGCGATTTCCCAGCGCCACATAAACTGGGCCTATCAGGACACACCTGTAATTCCAGAATTCAGGCTAAGGAAGGAGAATTGCTGTGAGTTCAAGGCCGGCTTGGACTACATAATGAGTTCAAGACCAACCTGGACTATAGAGTGAGAGCCTAGCTCAAAAAAAAAGATGAAGAAAGCTTCATTTTGACTCATCATTTCAGAAACTTTAGTCCTGGTTAGCTGGCTATAGCACAGACACATGCTGGTGGGAGGTCATGGTGGAGGAAAGCTTCCCATCTCATAGCAGTTAGGACGAGAGGGAAAGACCTTGCACTGGCTGCTTCCTCCTCCTTTCTTTGGTTCGGCCTGCTTCTCCAGCCTACTGCATGAAGCTGGCCACGTGCAGGGTTTCCAGTTCAGCTCGCTGGACCGTGTCCCAATTGTCAAACAGACTCACTCCGAGGTGCATCTTCCTAATTTCCTAGGCATTTCTCAATCCAATCAAGTTGACAACTAAAACTAACCATTACAACAAGGTCTTGGAACTCTATTCTGACTTGAATCATTCTGAGAAAGAAATCCTACACACCGGCTCAAAACATTCTCCCACAAAAGGGTTTCTATCTATGCTCTATGGGGTATCTGGAAGAGAAGTTAAAAATATAGTAAAAAAATTTAATGCATACATTTAGATTTGTGATGATTAGTGAAGGCTTCATTTGGCATTAATATGTGCATAAAATCAAGATGGGAAATACACTTTAATTTGTTTCATTTGATGTATATTTGTCTGAGGTAAGGACAAATATTAGTGGTGGCTTAAACCATGAGAACATTTACTGATTACGTCGCAAACTACATAAATGTATGTCTTAGTTACTTTTTCTTTGCTGTGACTCAATACCCTACACCCACAAACTTAGGAAAGGAAAGGTTTATTTTAACTCACAGTCTCGAAGGTCACAGTCCATTCAGGGGTGGCCGGCAACAATCGAAGTACATGGCAGAGAGGAGGTGGAGGCAGCTTCCCCCGACAAACAGGAAGCCAAACCGAAGCCTGTTGAGACTAGGCCCAGCCCTCTAGGAAGGCAGGTGCAGCTTATATATCCTTTCAGGACTCCGCCCAGTAACCACTCCCACCTGCATCCAGGTGTGGCCACTACACACTGTTAATCCTAACTTAACTGTAATCCACCCCTCCAGACCAGACCCCAATCCACCAACATCACATGGTTCCATAGACAATTCATAACATTAAGATACATGAGACTATCGGGGGACACTCCAGATCCTAACCACAACAATGTAGGTGGTCCCAAGATGGACTCGGTGAGTCTGGGATGTCCCCTGGGACTGTAGCCCTCCGCAATGTTCTACATTGCTCAAGAGTGTTCCCATAAACCCAGATATTTTTGTAGTAACCACTGAAAGCATTAAGTAATATAATTAGACTACTTATTAAAAGAGGCCTTGTGCATCTTAAGTAGCCACAAAGAGGGAAATTTATTTTGGGAGAATAAACTATCAAGTAAACAAACATTAACTGTTGTAAACTTAAGACCTAGACAGAGAACAATACAATCCTCCTTCAGTGTCGAAAAATAAAAAATATAAATATAATATCTAGCGCACAAAGGTAAATTAAGGCTATAGTCCAAAATTTTAGTAAAAGATGACAGAATGCTTTCCTTTCTTCTTTTTTCCATTTCTTCATCCTTTTTTCTTATTCTTTTTTTGTTTCTTTCTTTTCCTTTATTGTGTTTTTAAAATTTTCTACAATAAATAAGTAATAATTTGTTAATAAGTAAAGTTAAATTTAATATATGTAATAATTTCTTGATAGTTATATGAACTTAAAGCACTAAAAGTATCTTTTCAATGTATTTATTCACAGAAAAATAAATACAATCATAAAATCTATTATTCTTAAGCTTATGCAGTCCCATAAATAAACTTTGTAACATAATCCCTTGGTATATATTGAAATATATTGAATCAATAAGAGTAATAAAAGTAAGTTTTTCTAAACAGATATTAAAGTAAGCTATAAGGTTCATTAATGCCTAATGAAGAATGATAATGACTTTACTGATGTAATGCAGATCAAGTTACAGCTGCAATGGAGAAATTCCCTTTATTCAAGGAAACTGTAAAGGGGGGAAAGTACAAATATGGATGCAAGGTAGCAAAAAAAAACAGTGATTAAAGAAAAATTTATTATTTCCCATTTTTATTAATATATATGCAATACATAATGTTTACAATGAACTTGAGCATTTTGTGCACATACATATCACATCAAATTTGCACTCTCTTTCTATTTTGGGCCCTCCCACTCCCTCTCCTTCCCCCCTAACACCCACTATCACACCCATTTGGTTCTATAGAATGCCTGTATTCTGAGTTTCCCATATCAAAGAACCCACACAATATTTAACATATTTAACTTTCTGCATCTGACTCACTTCACCACTCTAGTCACCACTCTTTAGCTCAGCTTCCCACCCCTAGAATGGGCTGCAGTGGCCACATTTTGATGCCTCTTCTCTGGGTCCAGCAGAGCCCTTTGTTGGGATGATTTACTCTTGTGATAGAGAGGTAAGTTCATTTAATGTAGCAATTCACTTATTCTGTCTTTGATGTAAGTTTATTCTAAGATGACTGATTGATGTAATGATAACCTGAATGTCTTTCGAATGTCCACACGTTTACCTTTCAGTACTCAGTTAAGGAATTTGAAATGTAACTTCTCTCATTTTCTTTCTCACATTTTCTAGTTTTACGAGCTTCATTGTTACAGTTCTTTTCTTATGTGAGGCCATGTTAAAGAATCTGAACAAGGACATCCTAAGAACAAACAAGAAAAATTCAGGCAAATTAACTTTAACAGTTTGTTTGAGCAAAGAATGAGTCATGAAATCAGGAAGTCCACAGAACCAGAAGAAATTCAGAGAGGTCAACCACCAGTATGAGCGGTGAGCTCTGATAGGCCAAACATGGAAGCATCTGATCGGCTACAGATAAAAATCAGTCTTAATTGGATGTGATGTGGAGTCATTTGCCTTATTTGATCATAATCTGATCAGTTAGCTGCGACTGGTTGAAATATAACTCTTTGTTATACTCTTCAATTTCAATTGCTTTACATAGTAATGTTGCAGTTTGTTGTGTAGGTACTCGAAGTGCAGAGACAGCCTTAGGCCAATGACCTTCTGCTTATATACTTTTATATTAGTACTAAACACAGCAATTAGGAGAAATATTCTAATTAGTTAGTACTAAACACGGCAATTAAGGGAAAATATTCTAAGTCCTAAAAAAGTTAATACCTAATTAATGAAAGCCCAGGGTTCTACCGTGTAGAACTACCCAATGCGTTGCGAAGTGAGATTGGAGGGCCAGGTGCCCAGTGTAGCCCCATCTTATGCCCATTGAGATGCTTTACTTTCATCCATTTCCTATGTGTCTTTTGGGAAAATGAAAAAGGGTGAAGGTTTTCCTGCTAAATCGCACTGCCCAACTGAGACTTTTTGTCCCTACTGACGGACTGAATAAGGGTCCCCATTGCCTGGATGTTTTACTAGTGAAAACAAATGAATTTTTAAATCTTACTTCCAAATGTTTGTTTCATAGTCTTGAACAGTTTTCAGTGAAGCAGATCTGTAGAAGGGAGACCATCAGACAGCTCTGGTTCCTGCCAAGAGTTAATCTGGAACAGGTTATTGGATCCTTGCCTGAAAAATCAACTCTAGAAAAACTATAGAAGGTAGAAGGAAACGCATTACAGCAATTAATATAACAAACAGGGAGATAAGAAAGCCCCAGAGACTGGGGCCTGTCCTGCGCTGGTTTGCATGAGAGCTGGGTGGCTGGACCCTGAAGCTGGCAGGGAGAGGAAGAGCTGAGGAAACGGTCCTTTTCCGTCTTTTCGTGCTTCATGCCTCTTTGTCAGGATATGCGATTCCTGGCTGTATTTCATAGGGAGGAATAACAATTTCCTAGGCCTTTTGTGACTACAGGGAGGAAATATCAGGCCAGTGCACAAATTCATCTCGGGTAAAGGATTAGGTAAAATACAGTGGCTTACTCCCCGTCCTCATCTCTGCACACCGCAGGCCCATGGCTTGCAACCCAGAAGGCCATTTTCCCCAGTGATGCTTCCCCTAGAAGGGTCAAGATCAGTTCCGAACAAGCGAGGAACTTAGAGAAAGGCAGCAAGTAGTAATTATCGACAAGGTTTCTGTGGCTCCAGGCCTTCCAGGCTCACCTCTCCCTGATTTGCATATACTGGCTAAGGACTTGCGGTGGTTTGGATCTGGAGTGTCCCCGAAAAGTCTCATGCACCTATGGATACTGTGCACTGTTGGAGGGGAGGTGGGGGGTTGACTGGAAGGGGTGGTGTGACCATTGAAGAGATTGTGTCAATTTGTGGGAATTAGGAACCACACCTGAGTTAGGGTTTGGGAACCATGTCTAGACTGGAAATTGAGAACCAGCCTGGATTAGAATGTGAGGAATTTGTGGGCCAGCAAATGAAGGAAGAGCGCCCACCCAGATGTGGGAGGGCCAACTGGAACTCCAACAGTATAAAAGGAAGCAAGAGGGCAGATTTTTACAACTTCTTTCTCCAGGTAAGGTCTCGCCTTTGCAATCGTCTACAGACACCAATTTGCTACACATCGCAGATGTTTATCACAGACTTGTTCCAGTCTTGACTTGTGCCTATCTGCCATCGCTGATCTTCAGTCCCTGATCTTCAGCCTCCAGTCTTCACCATTGTTCTTTAAACAACCAAGATCTGCAGCAGACTCTCACCTCACTGGCTGTCCTGCAGTCCCAGATGGGAGATCTACCTCACAGCTGAGCAGCCATCTTGGACTATCTCTATCCTCTGATTTGTAGGCCTTCCTAGTAGATCCTTTCTGTTATAAAATCTGTAAATTCTGCCTTTTGAAAGAATTCTAACTAATACAGGTGGATACTTAGGGCTTGATTTGGAGAGGTGTGTGCTGGTTCTGCCTTCCTCTCAGACTTCTTTGTTCCACCATGCTTTTAGGATTTTTGTCTCTGGAACACTGTTTCTCAATATGGCTCTAGTCTAGCTGCGGCCCCACCATGTAATTCCACCATTTTCCAGCTGCCCACCCATGAGTGGACTGTGACTCCCTGAAACTGTAAGCTAAAAATAAATCTTTCCTCGCTAAAGTTGTAGATGTTGGGTATTGAGTCACAGCAACAAAAAGTAACAAGACAGGGCTTATACTTACCCCTCTTCAATTCACACTTCCAGATCAGATAGCTGGTACCTCCAGAAGAAATAAACTCACAGACTCAAGAAAAAAAAATAAAGTTATCTGGAGAACACAGATTTTATTTTAGGAAAAATAAATAAATTGAAAAAAGTACAATATTTGAAGTATAGTTATCAGAACAAACAAGTGAAGACTTTAAATTAAGCATCATAGGTGTTTTAAGAAGATTTTTAAAAGAACAAGATGATATAAAGATGGGGAAATTTTAAAAACCAGCCCACATAGAAATATAGACATGCAATTAAAAAGTCAAAATAAAGAATATAGTAGGTTAGGGTAATAGGAAGAAAATCTTTTGAAGACAAATTACCAGATGACTCATTGAGGAGCCCCCACAGAGGGCCGAAAGAAGAAGGAAAACACAAAAGTATAGAGGGGAACAGTGAAAGTAGCAGTATCCACACACACTAGCAGACTTTGCGGAGGTAAGTGTCTTAATACTAAAGAAAAAAGACAACATAGTAAAAGAGCTAATTCTTTGCCAAACATAAAACCCCAGGTGTGCTAAAATGGATATTTTAAGGTGAAATGTGTTATGAAGAGACAGAAAAGTTGAGGGGCAGAGTCCATACAGCAATGGTGTAGAATTGCTTCATCAGCAGCTCCACATGAGCTTTAAAAAAGACTGAGATTCTGTAAAGGAAATTCCTTTATGGCTTAGCTCAAAACACAAGACCTTCTAGTACTGAAAGAAGGCCAGACGACTGGCCAAAAAACCATAACAGCAGGCAGTGGAGACAGAGTCCGTGCACACTATCTGGTCTGCAGCAATAAAACCATGGGTCAACGAGGCAACAAGTCACCTTCAAAAATGTCTGACTCTCCAGAAGCTGATACTGTGTGCCCTGAAGTAGTGGAAGCAATAGGAAAGAAAGCCAAAAAGCAAACGGACCCAGCGGCTAATCAGCTCCAACAAAACGTGCTTAAGCAATTGCAGGAGATGCACAGAGTTCAAAGAGGATTTAATCAAACAAATGACATTCTTAATAGATAAAAAGCTTAATAATTATACAAAAGACACAAATTAAAGGATAATAAGGTAAGGCAGGAAATGGAGATATATTTCAGTAGAGAAGTAGAGAGATTGAAAGGATTCCAAGCTGAACTCCAAGATATGGAAAACTCACATAAAAATGGGAAATCCGTTTGAGCATTATAAGACATATTATTGGATGTTGAAGATACCTTTGACAAATTAGACCACGAAGTCAGTGATGACTGAAAAACAAAAGACAAGAAAGAGACTGAATGAAGCAGCTGATGGATGACTCAAAGAAACAACCTCAGAATCACGAGCGTGCAAGAGAATATAGAGAATGACACAAAGGGCATAAGGAATACATTCAATGAAATTATAGCAAAAAATTCCCAAATGTAGGGGGGGGGGGGAAAGTTAATACTGAGCTATTGCAGGCAAACAGAATACCAACTGTGATCAGAAAAGAGCTTCTCTACCACACACCATAATCGAAACCCTAGACATGCAATACAAAGGAATACTGCAAGAGAAAAACAGAAAGTAACCTACAAAGACAAACCCATAAGAATAACAGCAGATTTCTCAACACAAGCCTTAAAGTCCAGGAGGTCATGGGTGAAATTTCCAAGCTGTAAAGCAAATTAAATGCCAACCCAGACAGCTATAGCCAGCAAAATTATCTTTTAAAATAGAGGGAGAAGTCAAAACTCTCCATGACCAAAAATCAAAGCTCTAGTGGTCATGAAAACTTCATGACCACTAGATCAGCACTGCAGAAAATACTAGAAAGAATCTTTTAGGGAAACTAAGATCCCAGAGATGTAGATAACATAACAGTAATCACAAAACACTTAGGTGGTTAAACTTACCATATTAAAAGGTAAGACTTTTAGATTGAATTTTTTAAATTCCACATTATTTTCTATAATAAATATGTAAAGAATACAAAAGATATAAAAATGTAAACGTGAGAGAGATTGCAGATATGTGTGGTATGAGAAAGAAAAGATGCCAATTTTTTTTGAAAATTTACAAGGTAAAGAATATAATGGATAAAGAAGAATGTTACCCAAAAAGGAACCAATTGAGAAACATTGAAAGACAAAGAGAAATAGATAAATCAATAACTTTAGGTGTCGCTTTTAACACAATTTTTAGAGGCTAACATATCTAGCAGAAAAAAGTAGTGTTATCAATGACCTTAATAACAAGTTCTATTATATAGACAGAATTTTCCACCTAATAGAGAATAATCATTCCTCATTAATATACTACATAGCATTTCAAAAGGTTAAATCTTATATGGGCCATCGGGAAGAGTTAATACATTGCATAGTATTAATATTTATGTATTACATTATCCTAGAATAATGCAGTAAGATTGATAATAATAAAAACAGGTAGCTTTTTAAAATATTTCTCTGGAAAAAATCCTTAAAACTCTTGTGTTAGGCATATATGTTACCAACTTATCCTTGATTTAAAGAGAAAACCAAGAAATATTTGAAAAGACTACAAATACAAAACCTGTTTTTCAAACTTTGTTGTACATAGCAAAAGCAATAACCAGGTCGAGGAATGTAAATACATTATCAAGAAAAAAGAAATGTTAAAAAATAAATGAGTCATTCAAGCCAAGATGTCATGCATGGAAAAAGCCACAGAGTAAACTTGAAGAAACAAGAAATAAAAAGTAATAAATACAATGGGGAAATGGGTGAGATAGAGAACAGTTTTTAAGTGATGAAAAAGTAACAAAACTGATTCTGTGAATAGAAACTTGAGTCGCGCTGACCAAGTTCAAGCAGAACTCAATAAAATAGGGAGATAAGACACAAATAAACACAATGCAAAGTGAAAACCTGGAACCTAAATATGGAAACAAAATTTGAAGCTAATAAAAAGGTTTATGAATGATTCCGTATGGAAGAATTTTTAAAGCTTTAGTGAAAAAGTTAAATTTGCTTGAAAATTTTTAAATGACAAAGTTGATGCAAAACATATTAAACTTGAATAAACCAATAAGCATTAAAGAATTTGAAAAGGTATAGATATTCTAAACCCCCCACTGAATAAAAGCTCAAATACTTTTGTGAGTTATGTGGAACTCAAGAGATCATTCAATTATTCATTAATACTAATAATTTCAAACAACAGTTCAGAAAAAAAGTAAGGATATTCAATCAGACTATATTTTTCCTAAAACTACGTAAGGACCATGCAAGAAAGAAAAATATAACTTGTGTCACTTGTGAGCACAGCTAAAGACATCAGAAGTAACTAAAACAAAATGAAAAAAAAACCAATGCCCTAGAATCTTTAAAGACTCCACAAAAGATTTATTTAATGATTATGTTTTATGTATTTAGGAAGAACATCAGAAGATCAGATGAAGTTACCAATAGCCATTCACAGTTGTAGAAGAATCATACATCTGTATTGTTTTAATACAATGATCTCTGAGAGGAACCTATGTAAGAAAGGTCTCCCTGTCGCAAGGGATTCTTGGTAAGTATTAGCAAGGCCTCTTGTTACGGGGGTTAACACCGAGCTAACACATGTGAATGAGGATCGCCTTTATTACAGCCACTCCACTTATCGCGATATTACTCTGTTTAACGAGGAGGGTCCAGGTTAAATGCAAAGGGCAACTGAGAGCCGTAGGTTTTGTTCCTAGCCATACAGGAGGCTGCCGCGAGGTCAGCAGGGCCCAGTTCACATGCCAGAAATAGTGAGCCACTAAAACACGCTCCGTGCCTCCTATCAAAATGGCTCTGGGGGGCCAAGAAGTGCTTCGTGTGAGTGCCAAACCTGACTTTGTGTTTTTCATTCTAGTCTGTCTGGTTTTCAAGGAGATTGGAAAACACTTTTATACTGAGTCATTCCACAAAAGGAAGTATTATAATGCCCTTCCTGGATCCAGAAAAAGTGAACCATGTATTTAGATTAAGTAGGAGACTGCTTCCGGTAGCACGTGGGGTGTGTGGCGTCATGGCAGACGCAAAACAGTAACCTTTGAAGGAGAGGTGGTTCCTTTGTCCTTTATCAGTGGTCAGCACTTAAAACACTGAATAAGGCTGAATCTTCAACAAAGAAGGCCAAAACTGATTTATTCTACTGGGCAGGGAAAAAAGTGAATTCCTCAGCCTCCCTCTAGCTGCCTTCCACACACACAAAGGCCGAAGCACACAGAGGATGCACACAGACAACCCCGGGAAGGAGGCTGAGACCCAGGCACAGGCCCAAGCCGCACAGCACAGATCCGGCAAGACCTCGCGGGCTTGGGGCTCAGCAACTCCCTCTTCGTATTTCCGGTTTGTTCCCCTGCCTTTCTGCTCTGATGTGCAGGGGGCACAGCCTCTACCTTCAGTTGAACGGGGTTTCTCACCACAAGCACTGTTGCCGGGAGAAATCAACTGTACCCCTCAAGTAGGTAGAAAATACTTTTTTCCTGAAAACTGATTAGGGAATTTGTGTTCCCGTGCAGAGAGAAGACGGGGCAGGAATTAGAAAGTCCTAATCAAAACAAGCAACAGCAATCTTAAAACCACTTAATACCAATGACTATGTAATTTTCTCAAATTCGTTTGATCAAAGGTCAATGTAACTTTTGTATAAATCTTAAGATCCTTAGGAATGTATGACAAGAGCCAAATTAGAATTGTTTATAAATGAGGAATCGCAAAGAGGCTCATGAAAAGCTTCCTATCTAGGGCGAAGCCAGACTCAAGTCGCAGGGCTCAGAGTACCGCTTCAGGATCCTTCCCACACTGCTACACTAGTTTTCTAACAATGTACACGTTTTCCCCATTTTTATTAGTATGTATAGGCAACACACAATGATTACATTAAACTTGAGAATTTGTACATATATATGTATATATATATATATATATATATATATATATATATATATATAACACATCAACTTCTCATTCCCTTACCTGCCCCCCTTTTTTCCCCACCCCACCCACGTTCATCCCCCCAGACTCCCAACATATCACCCATTTGTCTCCATTATTTATTTACATTCTGTGTTTCTCATATTAGAGAAACCCAGCGTTATTTGATCTTCCGATTGGCTTCACGATGCGTCATGGCCTCAAGTCGTACCTATTTATCTACAAATGATTCCTATCTATCTGTCTTTGTGGCAGAGTAGTTCTCCACTGTGTATATGTAGCAGATTTTCTTAATTTTTTAATCCACTCATGGGCATTATGGCTTTTTCCATGATTAAGCTATTATTAATTGCACTGCTATAAACAAAAGTATACATATATCTCTGCTGTCACATGGTGCTGTTAACTCTTCTGCAAAGATATCCAAACAGGTATCACTGGGTCAAATGGAATAACTATTTTCAGTTTTTTTGAGAACTCTCCCTACTGCTTTCCATCGTGCCTGTCCCAGTTTGCAGTTCGATGAGCAACGGAAACTGTCCAGGCAGCCTTGCCAGCATCTATTGCTTTTTGAGTTCCTGGTGTGCATCATTCTCACTGGTAGAGACTTCATGACTACCTCAATTTCCATGTTTGTTGTGGGTCTATTTAGGGTTTTTATGTCTTCTTGGTCCAATTCTAGTACTTTGTACATGTCAAGAAATTAAGCCTTTTCTTCCAAGAAGATTGCCAATGTGTTGAAGTACAAGTATTTGAAATACTTCCTTATAATTCTTTGAATTTTGAATTTCAGGAGTGTCTGTTATGATTTCACCCTTTTCATTCCTAATTGCATTAATATGAGTTTTTTCTTTCCTTCTTTTGATTAATTTAGCTAAAAGTTTATCAATCTTGTTTATTCTCTTTAAGAACCAACTCTTTGATTCATTGATTTCTGTATTTTTAGTTTCAATTTCATTAATTTCTGCTCTGAGCTTTATAATTTCTTTTTTGCTACTACTTTTTTATTTAGATTGTTCTTGATTCTCTAGGACCTTGAGGTGCATCACTAAATTGTGTAATTGGGTTTGTTATGATTTTTTGATGTGTGCGTTTCTAGCTATGAATTTAGATCTTGGGTGGATCTCAAAAATCTAATGAAACTGAGGTACCCCTGTCGAGAAATCGTCCAGCTAAGGTCAACATCAGCAGGCAAAGGCAGTCACCCTTCACAATGTGGCCATTTTAAGCACCTTTTCAGCTACTCCATTCAGAAAGCCTTGGAATCACTATATTCATTCTTAGTAGATTTAAATAGTGACAGGAACCAAAATTATGAGTAAAGCACTGGTCTCCACTCTCTTCTACTTTAAATGCTTCTGTTAGCACACATACCAAATCTATTCCCAAGATAATGATCTAAAGTAAAGCAATAGCTTGCAGCTGGAAGGAGAGCAGCAGCCACTGATTCTTTGAGTTGGAGTGTGAGTTCTGATTAAAAGTAATGATTAAAAATAAACTTCAAGTCTGGCTACAAATTTCCCAATATGCCTGGACTAGCCAATTTATGTCATCAACTGGGGTCTGACATAGAGGAAAATTCATGTATTTACTAGACAGCATCTGTCCAACAATGAAAGCTGTTGGAAATTATTTTCTACCTCATTTTCCTTCTAAGCTTTCCCTGCAGTGCTGAACCATAATCATCTCATCAATTGACACGCTACACAATGGCTTAAAAGGATGTCCTATTTTCTTCTGAAGAAATGTTTTAACATGTCACTTTATATTAGAGACTCTCTGTTCTTATTTGGAATTATAAAAAGCCCACAGAACTACAAATTACCCTTGAGATTAGTCATCTAACACTTGAAAAAATTGACACACAGAAAGCCTTAATCCTGGTGGTTTATTTGGTCCCTAATGTTACATTGTTTTTTCCATTTTCACTACTAACCACAAGATTTTGTGTCCGTCCAATGGTAATATAGTGTGAGCTATAATAATAATAATAGCTCAAACCTTGTTACCATATAAAAATATTAGTTCCAATTCTTATCAATTTTAAAGAAATATCTGATGATAAAACTTCAACTCAACCAAGTAGTTAGATGTCACTCTATAGCTAATTATGATTGCACATAATTAATTTAATTATTTACCCACCACTGCTGAGCACTGGGCACTTCAAAGAGTGAACAAGAGAGAAGCTCAAGAGAGAGATGTTAGAATTTGTGACCTGGGGGAAAAGCAATAAAAGGTAAGTTTATAAAATGTTGGCTATCATCTCAATTAGTGGCAAAGACCATGTACTAAATCACAATGGAACTGGAAGTGATTGGTTCAGAGAAGCAGACAACTAGGTAGCCTAGTTGAGTGGACAAGGAAAGCCCTTCAGGGAAATGACATCTGAGCTCAAATCTGAGTAACAGAATGGAGCTAGGAAGAGCATTCCAGCAGAAGCTGCTGTGCAGGGTTGAACTGAGAGGCACATAAGCTCTTCTCTCCAAGTGACCTTTTCTGGTGGCTACACATGACACAACCATTACCTCCAGGCCTTGCTCTGGGAAAAACAGAACGCAGACATTTGTCCTGGGAATCTGAGGTTCTAGTCTCCATCCCTTTGTTCATTCTCTTCCACTTATTGATGCTTAAGTTTTTGTCCTCAAATCACACATCCTCTTCTTTCTCTTTTCATCACCCATCATGCTTAGCCCTGTATGCAAGGTCAAACTACAAGAATATTGTCACTATTCCCCTAAAAGCCCTACTTCAGGGGGCAAGGGCCAGACACATGAGAGCCCTGCACACGAGTGAGCTGTGCCCTGTGCTGCAAGGAATCATAGGACAGTTTCCAGAAATGTGTAGTCTAATCAGAAAGACTAAATGCACAGGTAGCCATCAAAGAATTTTCCAGAATATGTAGGGACTAGCCACATGGCTAATTCATGTTAAAAGAAATTCCTAAATAGGAATCATCATGTGTACATAAAGACTGTACTACTCTGCACACATTATTTTGACCATATGCTTTCCTATTTTCTCTTCTTCCTTCAAGTATCAGCATCATACCTATAATTTCTATATGACTTATTTCTGTATATAAAGTATCCTTATATGATTAGTGCACCAATCTTTCCAAAAACTCATAGTAGTCCTCACTGTACCACCTTATGGAGAAACAAAGTGAGACCCAGAGAAATCCTGTGACTTCTCGAGGTAAAGGTAAATATAGCCTCTTGGTTTTGAGTTAGGGCTCTCCACTAGACTGAAGTATGACTTAAAGCCATCTATTTTTCAAGTCATAATATCAGACAACCTCTCAAAGTAGCTGCTGAGGGAGACGAGGGAAGGTGTTAGATGACTAACCAAGAAGCATCAGACAGAGAAGCAAAGCCAAAAGACTGGCACACGGCACACACCCCTCACAGCACAGCCTAAAGAGACCCTCTAGAAAGGTAAATTTTTATCATTTTCCAAGTTTAAGGTACCACTGAAATTCTCAACTGCTTGAGAGAGTTGCCAAAACACAGCTACAGTGTTGTGTGCCCACCAGCAAAACATCTCACTGTCCGCAAAAAGTTTCATTACAAAATAAGGAAGGTGAACAGGCCAATCACCAAATTCAAGTTTAGTTCACAATTGTGCAATCAATCAACTTAGCACAATCAAATGCAAGAATGTTCTCCCTTTGAAAAAGGAAGAAGAAAACTGTGTTCTTAAGTATATTAACTCTGCTGTAGACCACAGGTATTTGTCGGTGGTGATTACATGTTACCTTTTCTCTTCTTATTCTTTATCTTCCTAATTTTAGTTTTCTATTTTTTGCAATATGCCTTTCACTGTTCTTATAACTCAAAACACGTTTCATGAAATAAAGGCTTAGTTGATGAATACATGTTAGAATAATAGCCCTCAAAGCTACCTGTCCTTTGTGCCTCCTGAGAGCCCAGAGTCATCTAACTGTCGTTTTACCAGGAAGGGTACCTGCCTCAAGTCCAGCTTCTGTGCTGGCCCTTAAGATAAGCTCAGTATTTGCTGTGTTTCTAAGCTATTTGTGGTATTTCTACAAAAATGAATATATGAAAAAATGAAATAAGTAATAAACATGGCAGTAAGTTGTTTACATGGAAAGATTAAGTAGAACTATCCAAAGTGGTTGCTTGGGGAGGAAGTGGAAGTTGAAAGCTGAGAAGCTGCAGCCTATTCCTGCTGGAAGAAGTCAAGGGCTCCGGATTCTAACAGCCCAAACGCAAACCGCACACTCCATGCCGAGCTCTGAAGCATGTTTACCGCTGCCTGGTAAGGAACTGAATTTTGAAAGAGCCTTTGATGGAACTTGGCTTGTCTCTGTCAGGTCTGAGAGACCGGCATCTGGGGCTTGTTTGCACTAAGTGGGATAAGAAGCTATTTACATTTCAAATACATATTTGCTTTTCAAAGAATCAACATCAGATGGCTTGGAGTTCTTACTTGGAGAACTAGATAAAGACTGAGTCCTCAACTGGGAGCAATACCATCCTCCCTCCAGTTGTGGTGTTTCCTCAGGCACCTCATGTCTGAAGGTAACCCAGAAACCAATTGCCATACAACAGTCAGTCACGTATAACCAAAATTGCCCCACCTAGAATATCAATGGTCTAACTAAAGTAAGCTAGTCACAAAAAAGAAATGCCTATGATTCCACTTGCATAGAGATGGAGAGCAGATGAGAGTTCCCAGGGCACAGGAATGAAGGAGGGGTTCTCGTGTCCAGTTTGCAAGATGAAAAGAGTTGTGGAAAGTGCCGAAGCTTGCACAACCATGTGAATGGAATTAACGTCACTGAGCCATACACCCAAAAACAGTTAAGATAGTAAATATTACATTTAATCTATTCTGTCATAATTTTTAAAATAATCTCAATGCAGTGGTGCCTCCATTCAGCGTGTATTGAATCCCAGTCAAATCCAAAATCAGCCAAATTGCACATCAGGGCCAAAAAACAGGCTCCTGTCTCTCCCACCACTGGGTATTAACCAGGGCGGAGAGAGGGCAGTTAGCTCTCCTGTGCCAAGAACTCCGGAGTCTCGTGAAGTATAAACAGTAACAAGCTCGTACGTTTCAAGACACTGTGAGATACACAAAAAGGATTTATTCTGTTTGTCTGAGAATTCAGATAATGCCCCTTTGGTTTCCAGATGTGATTGTGTATATAAAAAAATTGTTGTGAATTATAAAACAATGTATATGTAAGATATCATACTTATTCAGCAGAGATCTTCCATTCTGTCTTGTCAAACTAAGGCATACACCTACCACCAACAGAATTCCAAGGTTTTATTTTGCCTATTCCTCCAAACATAATAGTTACTATAGATGAGGAGGGGAAAGCACATTAATTTTACATAATAATATGTATTGTTAGATTTTGTTTTGAGACTCTTATAGATCAGGAAAGGAAATAGGACATCTCTGGGATAAGAAGGCATGTCAGCTTAAAAATGAATGAGCCACTTGACCAAGAAGACCCTTTGCCAGAACCATCCCATCACAGATGCCTTTGGACATGCCAGAAGCCAGACAGAAAAGGAAATGTGGACCCATTCTGAACCCACAATCCCCACCCAAATGCATGATCTAAAAACAAAACAAAACAACAACAACAAAAAAGAATACTACCTTCCATGAAAATGGAGAAACAGCCTGAGTTTCAGGATTAGAAATGTCACCTTCTTTAGGACTTGAGACCATTCAATGCTCAAGGACTAAAGCTTGAGCTTGAGTGACATGGGAGCACAGGATGAGTGCAGCAGAGGTGACAGCGAAGCTATCTACTGCAACTCCTTCACTGGTGGCCATGACAGACCGTGCCCAGGCTGGACAGGGTCCCCTTGTAGGCTTGCTTCTTTTGTGACTTCTTGCCCTTGGACTTTAGAGAAAGTTATACTAAATATGTAATCTAACTTTCCACTTCCTTTATTCAAATTCCTATTTTGAATGTCATGGTCCCTTCATACAAAGAAGATTGCAGACATATGAATAGCAACTTTGCTGGTTTGGGTGAGATTAAGGCACCAGTTACCCATGAAAAGTCCCCACTAAAGCCTGTGTGGTGGGAATGGGGGATATCCTGTCAAGAGAAGTATATCCTAGGGTCTGGGGGCCTAACTCAGGGACTAGAGTACCTGCCTGGGAAGCACAAGGCTTGGGGTTCACCAGCACCACATAATAGCTGGGCATGATGGCAGTATGCCTGTAATCTCAGCACTCCAGGGGCTGAGATAGGAGAATTACTGTGAGTTCTAGGCCAGTGGGGGCTACAGATTGAGTTAAGCCCAGCCTGGACTATAGAGTGAGACCCAGTCTTTAAAAAAAAAAAAAATCATTCTAAAGTGCCAATGAGCATCAGCAGAGAGGTCGCCCTCATTACAAATTTCCTATTGGCAGAATTTTTAAATCTCATCCAGTATTAGGCCTAATGCCTTATCTGTGAGCAATGCCCAATCAATTCTTTAGGCTCATTTTGATGGCAACTATCAAGTGCACTTCTCTTTCAAAAAACACAGAACATGCTCCAGATGTTTCCCTTCTAAGAGTTCAGTAAAACATTCTTAACAACTGAAATTTCTCAGTGATGGGGTTACATATGGTCCTGACGACAGAAATGGGAAATTTTTTCAGAGATAAAAGCATCTCATCCCCATTTCTTCTGGAGTGAACTGCACTGGGCTCTGTTTCAACGAGGACAACTTATATCACTATGGATTGTAAGGCTGTTTCTTGAAGAGCCCACTGGGGATTTATGTCAAAGTACATTCTAGTCAGGCCTTAGAAGCTGAGTACTGATAGTACATGAAACACTTCGTGCGTGGCTCTCTTGGAATGAGAGAAAACATCTGTATTTGTAGAAACCAAGTGAACACGTTACCATGATGTCTGAGTCGCCATTGGATAAGAAGTGGCCTCTCTCCCTTTACAAGAGACAGGGAGATGACTCTATCAGAGGAATGCTCTTTAAACGAAGGCCTAGAAATTGGAGAAATTGCAGAATTCTCTCATTACTCCATGCTCCCTAGAGCCTAGGAGACTTTTTAACAATGACCGTTCAGTGGCTCCAGTGCCATTTGGTTTAGAGAACTAAGTGAGGTCCCCTGATGCAATATTTTCCTTTACTTAAAATGTTAGCAATTCATCACCATCCCTGTCATTGCACCAGATGTCTAAGGCGCCATCAGGATGGATTGGATCTCAGGGTGGGGGCGCCTCTTTCATCTACCTGAGAGGAAAAAACAGACACACATTCCAATGCTGTGCATCAGAAAAACTCAAGGCTTGCCAAGACTCTTCCAGGACACGTGTTACAACCACTCCATTGTCACCTAATAAATGCCCCTCTGAGCCGCCCTAGGTTATGTGCCCTTTCCCTCCAGAGCTGTTGGGCAGAGAGAAGAGAATGGGAAGGGTGGGGTCTCTTGTCAGGACTGCCTGCGAGATTTTGCATCTTACTGACCCTATTACCTAATCTTTTAAATTCTGGGAAATGTCTCAAAAAATATTCCCTCTGTCCCTGACACCTCCCTAACCTGTATTACTGGAATAGGCTCCAAAAATCCCTTTATCCACTCAAGTCAACGATCTAGCCCATGCCAAATCAACCTGCATAACACTTTGCCTTTATGTACACAAAAAAGTCAATGCGGTTCATTTGAAATGTTCCAATTCAATAAAAAATTGAATGACCAAAAGTATTTCCTATAGAGGCCAAATGGCTCTTCACAATGTCCAGTCCAGCCCCGTCTTCCTATTTTAAATGCATGTCCACATGGTAATTGGGTTGGATGATTAGGCAGAACTCATTTCAAGGGAGCTAAACACAGACACAATTGGTTCTAGGTAACCTCAAGTGGAGCTGGACTCAGCCATGGGTGGGCCGTATTAGCCAGCATTCCTATCGCTGAGACACGATGCCCAAAACATACAACTTAGGGAAGAAGTTTAATTTAACTCACAGTTTCACAAGATTCAGCCCATGGATTCAAGGTAGGAACATCATGGTAGAAAGATGCGGCAAAGCAAAAGTCCTCACTCTATGGTGGCTAAGAAGCAGAAAGTGGGAACAGGGCCAGGAAGGAAAAGACCAGGAACCAGACATAGACCCCAAGGCCACAGCACCATGACGCATGCAGAGACATCCAGAAGTGTGCTTCATCGATCTCCCGAGCAGATCCACCGCCGGTCAAGTTGGTACAATCAAGCTTAACCGTCTCAGGCTGTGACAGGTCTTAAGCAAAGGTGAGAACTTCAACAAGCCTAGCCAAGTTAACAACTAGGGGAAAAGGTGAAATCATATAAGTAGAATTGGCAAGGGCTTGGAGCTTCTGTCTTGAATCTCTCACTCTGAATAAGACGGGGTAAGCTGAGCCAAGTGATAAGTGAGCCTCTCTCCGAGACAACATAGGACACAGGTATGGGGCTTGACCTTAAACTTGCACATATGGGGAACCTACATGAGAGAAGAGGGCTTGTGCCTGAGGAATCCTGACAGAAGCGAATGGGTAGCCAAGGCAGGTTGAGCTAAGAGCTCAATTATAAGTAGAATAAAGGCTCTTTGCCTGATTTCAGAGTGTCGTATTTCTCAGCCAGGCCTGCAAAGGTGGACAGGTTCTACCAATGCTTCTGAGCACTCTCAAGGTTCTGGGTTTACGTCTTTAGTGCCAGGACTAGACAGGGTAACCCTGGGCTGGCTACACAGAATTTGCTTTTGCATGTCCAAGGAGAGAGCTGTTATCGTAAGCAACCTCACAGTTCGTCAATTAGTTCACAGCCACTCACTTCAAACACTATGAAGTAGAATCAGAATTTAATCACAGATGAGGAAGGCTTCCCATGGGCAGATTTTACAGGCTTAACAAATTCCACAGAAAGAGGTAATGGAAACAGTCACTGGGACGAAAAAGCCTACACACGGAGAGGGTATTAGGGCTGCCACCAAAGCAAACTTCTAAATTTTACAAGAAGGTAGTAATGTCTCAAATATCACTTTATGAGGCTGGAAAGGAGACAGATTTCTCCCCAAATGAAGTTCATGAGTTGGGCTGGGAATGTAACTCAGTGGTAGAGCACTTGCTTAGCATATGCTCAATATCCAATAGCACAAAAAAAAAATTTTAAACAAACCTGGTGAGAAATTTCTCCCAGCTGATTTTAAGCTAAGTCATTGTGGTTTCTGGACAACCGGCCCTGATTGGCATAAGGATGAACCTAAAACCAAGTGTTTGCTACTGCTGATCAGCTGGGTGGTTACTAATTTCTTTGTGTCATCCAAACTCCTTACATTAGTTACCACTGAATTCCTTCCATAACCTTTGGCACATTAGGCCCAGGAAATATAATTTTTCCCAGGTTACTCACTAAAGTTGGTGGATGTGGGACTAGTGCTGTGAGGTTCTATTGACTGCTTACTGTCTTTCAAAAAAGATGGTCAGAGAATTGGCATCAAAGATTCTGAGGCCCTGAGCCAAGTGTACCATTCATATGAGTGCACAAAGTCACTATGTTTACAAGGGAGCTGGGAACATTTCACTGGGACTGAAAAGAATCAGAAATTAAAAAGAGAACTATAATTTCTTCATGATTTTACCTCACAAAGACAACAGAATATGACTTTTGGATTTCAATTTCTTTTGCTGTGGCTCTTTAATATCTTTTAGGAAAATTTTTAAGTGAAAGCACTTAAATTCAGATTTGGGACATCTCTGTGTTATAGAAAAAATAACTATCTGCTCTAGAAGCAAAAGATTTCTGCTAAGTTTTCATGTTAACTTTGTTCAGTAGTATCTCATAATTTCACCGAAACCTCAAGCTGGACACAGCTGGACATAGTTGGGATGTATGGGATTATAAGAAGAAATGATTTTTTTACCCTAGAACCCAAACTAATCTCTCAATTTATTTTGTTGGCATGCATTTGAACCACTTTTTTCTTCCTTCCTTCCTTTCTTTCTTTCCTTATTTATTTTTCTTTTTTTCCTGGAAATTGAGCCCAAGGCTTTCCCAGTGATCTATATCCCCAGTGCATTTTTATGTTTTCTTTATTTTGGGGTAGGATCTTGCTAAGTTACTAAATTTCTGAACTAGGCTGGAACTTGCAATCCTCCTGCCTCAGCTTCCCAGAGTTCTGGAATTATAGACCTGCAGCACTGGGCCAAACTCTCTAATGGTATCTTCTGGATCAACATCTATGTTGCCTGGCAGTTGTCGCAGAATGTGACCTAAAGAAGCAACAGATGATATTAAAGTATGACTAGTAGCAGAATCATGATTGTCTTGAAGACAGCAAGTCATCTTATGCAAGGGGGTAGCTGTGTCCCAGATGACCTTGAGATTAATAGATAAACACAGTGCATGAAAGGGCACAAGGCAGGATCTGTTAGGAACAGGTCCTCAGCACTCTTCCTGTTTCTGTCCAGGTGAAGGCAACTTAAGTGTAATGATGCTTCTGACCTCTTGCTACCTCTTCCCTCTCTCAAACCAAGGAGAAAGCTACCTACATGTATCATCCATAGTCTCTCTCTCTCTCTCTCTCTCTCTCTCTCTCTCTCTCTCTCTCTCTCTCTCTCTCTCTCTCTCCTCTTGGAATCTAGTACAGGAGCTACACACTGAGCTAAATCCCCAGTCCCACTTATTTTTATTTAGAATTTTGAGACAGAGTCTCATGAAGTCATTAGGTTGCTCAGGCTGGGCTCGAACTTGCAATCCTCTTTCTTTGCCTGTATACTTAACTGTGTTATTTCTTTAGGTATCAGTCAACAGGTTTTTGGCTCTCATACACACAAATCCAAACTCTCAGATTTAGCTTGTATTAGCTACTCGTTGCTGGGACGGAATACCTCACATCTGCAACTTTAGGGGGGAAAGATTTATTGTAGCTCACAGTTTCAGAAGGTCACAGTCCATCCACAGGTGGGCGGCTAGAAATGGTGGGACCACGTGGGGCAGACTGGAGCCGGAGAAAGAACTCCTCACAGCATGGCAGAGCAGAGCCAAGGGAGGGAGGGAGGAAGGGCAGAAGGAGGATGCACTCCTCCAGGTCCTGTCCCGGGGACCCAGCCCTTCAAGCCACAGTGCTCTTCCCCCTTCGGGTTAGCCCAAGGCATCGGCCCTTTCCACCCAGGCCTCCCCTCCCAGTAACGCATGGCTCAATAGGTAGTCCCCCCATCCAAACACATGAGGCTTTGGGGGGACACCCCATATCCTAGCCACAACATACCCTTTCTCAGAAATAAAGAGATATGTTGATCTCCCATCTGCCTCTCTTGTTGTGTTTCTGTTCGCTCAGTATGGAGAAAGGGGGAGCGAAAATGCCACTGTTAGGTGAAATCCCTAGTGCCTCTGTTAGCGCTGTCTCCTAGAGCTGTGCTTCTTGTTGTTGTTGTTATTGCTGCTGTTGCTATTTTGGATGAAATTATAATTTACTCATAGTGAGAACAGACAAAGCAAAATGAGCCTCAACAGTGACCTTCCATCTCCCATGGCTGGCAGGCATCACCAAGAGCCAGTGCAGCTGGCGATCACTGTGCAGCCCTCTTGGGAGGCAGGCCAAGAGCTCTATACCTGGTCCCATTCTAAATACAGAAAACTCAAAGGGGAAGACAACAACCTAGATTTTGGGGCGGTCACCCTGGAGTTCATGAAATCTCAAAGATATGGCCCAATGACCTTCTCATCAGATCACCAGCACGAAATGTTCAGTATCATAACTTCCAAGCCCTGGAAGGTACTGATTCAGAATCTTCTGGAGGAAGCCCAGACATCTCTTATTTAATGAGTCCCCAAGAGATTCTTCCGCACACCAAGGTCCACTGCCAAACAGGAAGACAGAGGCAAGTGAGTGCTGTGGTCAGCTTATGAGCAGGACACTAAAGAATTGAAAGGAAGAGCACCTGGTCAGGTTGCTTTTGGGGGAAAACAGGAGTTTCTCAACCAAAGGGAGGTCGAAGAAAAGGTTGGTGCTGAGCGAAGCGCACTAGGCAGGCACTCTGATGTCTGCACTACTCCTCCCGCCTCTGGAGCGTCTATCTTTAATTTGTGTCTACAATGGTTCTTACTTAAGATAAATTTACCCAACATGAGACAGCAGTGGTGGGCATTGTGGCAATTCGTTAATATCTATAAATCCTGTTAGATAAAGTCAGACAGATAATTTGGTCAACTCATGCACCTGGAAAATGTCAAAGCTAGGACCAGAAAAACTACAAAATTCTCATCACAGTATCTGTGTCTTTTATTTCTTAATAAATTTATATTAACTTTGAAACACTCTACCACCCAGTTTTCTCTTTCCAATTAAGGATTTTTTAAAAAGATTTATGCCTAAAAATACCACGGATTTATGAAAAATTTTTAATTTTGGTAAAATAAGATCTAAAATCACTACAAATACAATCATTCATGAGACCTTGTCCTTAGTTACCAAGGAAGTGTTTATTTTCAGGCAAAAGGCCAGGGTCAAATTGTGAAACACCAGCTGGAAAAAAATTAAACATTATTGTTATGATTCAAGTAAGAATGCAAAGATAAAAGGAAAAGGCCACCATGGCTGACACTGTGACACAGCATGATGTCATGTGAATTGTATTCAAATACCAGTAAATTTTTAAGAGGAAAATGTGTAGCTACTTGTTGAATTGGTCCTAGTTTTAGAATCATTTGCTGGAATTAAAATATAGCCTTTTTATTGATGATGTATTTCAATCTGACTAATAAATAGGATAAAAGACCTATCCAGTTCTTTCAGAGAGCTTTGGTGTTTGCTTTAGGTGTATTATTAACACTAATTTGTGTCAATAAAATGATCTCTAAGATACAGAAACAGAAATCAGAAAACCAAACAAAGCAGATCACTTAAAGTACTTCTAACTTAAAAACTCAAAATTTTGGTTCAGTTGATTCACTTAATAAGGAATTTATTATCTCACATCATAAGCCACCAAAACATGGGCTCGTTCCAGAACTGAGTTAGCAGCTCCTTAGCTCCATCAAGAATTGGGTGCTTCCCTTGTTTCTATTTTTATTTTCTTTTTTTTTTCCCCTTAGGTATCTTCAGCAACTTCATTTCACACTTAAGCAAATGGCAGCCACAGTATCCACATATCATATCTTTTGACAATAGCCAGATACATATAAACGATCCCTTCCTGGGTGTCTCATTTTATTAATGGGGTAAAACCTTCCCCAGAACCACACCAGAGAACTTGCCTTCTTGTCTCACTTGTCTCACGAATTGTGTCAGAATGCCCTGATGGCACAACCACTGGTCAGAACTGACTCCCCTCTACGCTGTACGCTTAGTAGCTCTAAATAGGGCCAAAGACGCCCAGGAGTGGTAGGCCACATTCATCACCCTGATCGTATTTCTAAACACTATTTTCAACTAAAAGGAAACCAGCAGATATCAGAAAAAGTGTCAGTTGAACATAATATCTTATTGTGCTGACAAGTAAGATAGGGCTCGAAAACCAGGGGAGAGGAGTCCAAGGACACAGGAGACAAGTTGACAGGATCCTCAGGGCTCAGAATTGTAAAAATCAGAGCATCAATGAATACTCAACGCCACTGACTACACAGCTCCTTGGGCAAAATAACCCATGAGTGCATACTGACACCAGAACAAACAACAAAATTGTTAAGACAAAGTTGCTCTTTAAAGTAGAAAACTAAATAATAAAGGTAGAAGGCATGACAGACCTGGAAATTTCCACTTTCATAACCACTACACTCATTACTGGTTCAGGCAAGAATTACCACTGGATGCTAAAATCCCACGAGTATTGGGACGACCTGACATCTGGTGCTTCCAAGTACCACCAAGGGAGAGCAAAACCTCTCCCTAGTGGTGAAAGCTCTACCGAAAGTGTACAATTTGAACAACGCAAAGCAACCAGATAAATCCAAATGGAGGAACATCCAACAATATAATTGGCCTGACTTTTCCCAAAATATCACTCAAAAGAGAAGAAACATTTTAGATTAAAGAGATAATAGAGACATAGCCAACAACAGATGAGATAATAACACACTTGGTATATATTGAACAGGGACTATGTATTCAATAATACAGTGATCCAGTTTAAAGTTTCCTAAATTGTCCACATACTGTGGTAATGATTTGTAAGAAAATTGCTTTTTCTTAGGAGGGACAGAAAACAAGGAGACATGTATACCTGCATTAAGAGGGGAAAAAAGAGCAAGAAAACAGGGCAAGATGGTAACAATCAGTCAACTTAAGTAAAGAGTATGTACAATTCATTGTTCTATTCTTGCAAGTTTGAATTTTTTCACAATAACTCATTTACATATATAAAATCTGGTAATGACACAAAATCATTATGCTCTTCACTTCTAAATTTTAAGTGGATCCAAAAACCAAATATTTGATTGACTTCCTAAAAAGATCTAAAAATATGATGACCACTTCTTGTATATTTTAAATTACTAAAATGTTTGCCTTCAAAAAGGATAACTACAACATTATTGTTTGTGGCAACTAATGTATAGTGTTTAGACTGCCCTTCCACATGAATTTAACCTTTTATAGCTCTATTTTTATGGTAGGTATCCAAGTAATAATTATTGTATGAGATATTTAGTGATTTTTTGCTAGGCTTCTATGGTGTATTTCAGAAATATGAATAAAAAATACATATTTAAATAAAAAGCAAGAGCCTCCATTGATACTATGACATTATGTAAACTTAACTTGAAAGCACATTTTATATAATAACCAGTCCAGGTGTTACGGGTGTCAAAGAAAATAGCAGTAATCAGTCAAGTTCCTCAGAGAGACTTACATTCCTCGGGGAAGACCAAAACCTAGGAGCCACAAGTGTATGGACTTCACTGCTGTACGCAGACTATGCTCTGGAGGTGTGTGAAAGAGCACTTAACCTCAGCGCTTGGACACTTTGGGCCAGGTCGCTCTTTGTTGTGGACAACTGTCCTATAGGTTGTAGGAGTCCTTGGCCTCTGCTAAACACGCAATGCCAATACACATGTCTGCCATCACTCCCCAGAAATGGCAAACAAAGCTGCCACCAGACTTCTCCCAGGAAAAACAGCAAAAAAAAAATTTATTCCCATTTGAGAACACTGATGTAGGCAGACAGGGAGAAACAGAGAGTATTTTGCATCTGAAATTCTTAAGGTTTACCTTATCTATTAATTTATTGGTCTTATCTGTTAAATATTTTAGGGTTTTGTTTTAAATATCAGAACCAATGTCTTCTCCTTACAATTATTCAAAGTAGATTATATATGTAAGTAAATAAACACAGTTTGAAGTTTCATCAACCCTGATTGTGTACTTCTCCTATTCTCAAGTCTATAAAAGTTCTTAGCACCACAA
>PVKB01005823.1:0-25226 GCA_004027205.1 Ctenodactylus gundi
AGTTGCCTCAGACAGCCCCACTAGGCGAACGGTGCAGCAGGGACTCCCTTGCACCTGCTCTCCAAGACAGTGCTGTGTCTTGGTGCAGGGAAGCCATAAGGACCCTGGGGTTTTTGGTAATGGGGCTTCGTGAAGGCATTCCTAGAACATGTGATTGGAAAAGCATGTTCTAGGAACACCTTCACGAAGCCCCGTTACCAAAATCATTCGTGTGCCTTCTTTCTTAACCACCAATTGTTGCCACCTCCTCATCCCTGGTATTGGTGGTCTATTGCTAGTAAACAAGGCTATCAAACTGTAGCCATTTAGTGTAACAAACATTTCTTACCTCACCGATTGTGAGGGTCAGACATGCCATGTGGATTCGGTGGGTAATTCTTTGGAGTTTCTGAAAGAGGCAAGTATAAAGTATTCCTGGGATTTACTTACGTGTGTTTTTTGTTGTTGTTGCTGGGTTTTATTTTTTTTGGGGGGGGGGGGGCGGTTGTTCATTTGTTTTTTTTTTTTTTTTTGAGACAGTGTCTTACTTTGTAGCCTAAGCTGCTTCTGGTTCTATACTCACTATGTAGCCCAGGCTGGCCTTCAACTCGGAGCAGTCCTCCTGCCTCAGCTTCTCATGTGCTGAGGTTAAAGGGAAGGGCCACCGCTTTTGGCTTATGTTGTGCTGGAGGATCAAACCCAGGTCCTTGCACTTGATTGGCAAACCATCTAGCCACTGAGCTATGCCTGCTGCCCACTGTACTTATTTTAAGAAATACTTTAGTTCATTTGTCTCTGACTCAGGGACCTTGGACTGATACTGGTGTGTGGCCTTAGAAGGACCCTACCAGCTGGCAAGCCAATCTCTGCCTCCTGTCAGCACACACCCAGTAGGTTATATTGCTGCTGGTGGTCTGACAGGAGGCTGAGCTTTACTCCCTGCTCCCCTCCTTCTGCTGCTGTCCTTTCAAAGCTCTTCTCAAATAACCTACTCTGTAATAAGTATACCCCTCAACCAGATACTTGGGAGAATGGTCTTCAACTAAACTGATCCTTGGTGTCAAAAATGTCAAGGACCACTGCTTTGGCTCAATGGACCTGTGTTAACTAGTTTCTCATTGCTTGTATAGAATATCCAAGATCCAAAACTTGAGGGTAGAAAAATTTATTTTAGCTCACAATTTCATAAGGTCATGGTATGTGCCCTGGTGGACAGTTGAAATCATGTACATGTTGGAACTGGAACTGGAACTGGAAGCAGGGCTAAGGCCAGAACCAGGGCCAGGAAGCGAGCTTCTCATGGCATAGCAGAACAGAGCCGTGTCTGGGAGGAGGGCAGAATCCGCACATACCCCTCTAGGTCAAGATTCAAGCATCTGCCTCTTGAATCCAGGCCCCACTTTCAAAGAGTATACAGTATCCATAGGTACAGGAAGCTGTGCGGGGATACTGCAGACCCACACAATATCACCCCAAGCCATGAATCCTCATGTCTCAGAGGAAGAGTGAGGATGATGCTTTCAATGAGAGTAGATACAGTGAGACAGCAGCAGAGACCTCTTAGCTGTGGTGACCCAGCCACAGTTTGCACCCTTGTCTCAGGCTGATGTTGATGACTCATCCACTGCATTATGGAGCCAGGGATAGCCCAGTCTGGGTCCAGAGGTGTATACTGACCTTTCACTGACTTGGCTTTTCAGGTCTCAGGATGCCCTGCAACTGCCTAGATGATCTATCTCTTTCTCAGGGCAGCTCAGCTCCTCTGACTGTTATAGCAGGTCAAGTAGAATACTGGTACTATGGGATGGTCAGGGGCATGAGACGTGTGAGGAAGACCATGAAAAACACTAGCATAGAGCAGTGCCACACAGCAGGTATGTAGTAGCATTCCAGAATTTGAGTTCCAAACACTCAAGGTCATTTTGATCAACTTATCCATTAATTGTCCTATAGCCTGGGTGGGTTACATATCTGTTTTCTGATTACCAAAATTCCATCCTCCTTACCACACAGGATATGCATGCCCAAGAGATGTGTTGGCTGAGCAAGGGAAAAGATAACAACAGTAGGCAGATAAACTTCAGATAATGCTTTTTGGGTGACCCTATATGGTTTATTTGTGGGGGAAGTGCAGAGTCAGGAGGAGAGGAAAGCCAGAAACTCCCCCAGGACAGATGATTCAGAGTGGTCCCAGTGAAATTACCCTTTTTAACTTGTAAAGTTTGACTAGTAATCACTCTATGTATTACCCCTTGGAAGTTTATGCCCTACAGCTCTGTTGTAAGTATAATCATGGGACACAAGGTGAGTTTCATGAGGTGTACAAAACATGAGAAATGAATGGTTAAAAATTTACTTTGACCACCTAATTTTAAAATAATGGGACATAAAACTAAAACCGGTAGCACTAGACATATTAAAATATTATTTGTTACAAGTGTTAGGGGTTATTTTGAGAAGTTGGCTCATACATTTATCTATCAATTTTTATCACCTTTGATTAAAGAGGTATTTTTCTAGTGTAAAGAAAAATAAATAATATAGGGACTAGGACGCGGAGGCATGTTAGGCTCATGTATGTATCAACCATTCCATTGGTTTGCATCAGAACACAGACCAGCTGCCTTTGAGGCCTGAAGGAAAAGCATAACCCCTCAACTTCCCCACCATAAAGAGGCACAGGGGTGTGGATTCCCAGGGCCATGAAATGTTGGCAGGAGCACCCTAGAGCAAAACTATAACATACACCAAGCTTCTTTCTGTGGGCCTAGTCTATGGGAAAAGTTTCTAGACCTGGAATTGATTGATTATTGAGCTTCGGTATCTCAAAATATCATGATATGGCCTAGTTCTTCCATAAACCCTTGCTTGGGTCTACATGCCCTCTAACCAAAGCTTCTATTAGTGTGAGTTCTTGCTCAGTCTCACCTGGCTTAGGCCTCCTCACATGGTCTGACCTTTGCCTATGATAGGAAACATGGCTGTCCTAGGTGCCTTGGCATGCAGAAGTAGGACAAATACTTGTGAGAACTGTTCAGTAAGTACAAAGTTCTTTAGCATTAGTGAGGAAATTTTATTCAGTGTAAAAAACAAAGTGGAGGATGGGAGCTGAGACTAGAAAAAGAAGGATGGATTAGGAGTTGGTGGCTTTAACTGTCATAGGCTGGGAGCAGAGGGTCAGGAGAAGGGCTGTGATATTCCAGGAAGTACAGGCCACATGTAGATCTGAATGTCACTTAGGATAACACATGGATGGGGGCAGGGTTGATGCATAATTCAGTAATGCATCGGGCCAAAATCCTTGAAAAAACCCTAGTACCGGTCCAGCCTCCTTGAAAGCTGTCACCTAGCAGCACTGTGTCTGCAAAGAGGTTTAAAAAGAAAAGTTCCCAGGCCTTGTTCTGTGGTACGGGGCGGGAAGTAGCAGTGAGCCTTGAGGGACAATATGGGAAGCCCAGAAGACAACATAAACCTACCCAGCAGTACCAGTTCTGTCCTTAGTTCCCATAGATGCTAGATTTTGCCTTTAGACTATGATAGTTCCGGCTTCCCTTCTAATCAGAGAATAAGGTCTGATTCCAAAGCAACAGTTGACATCCATAGCCTCAGGAGTTTGGAATTCATGCTGAAGGAATGGGAGCTGCTGTCATGGTAAGCCCCACTCTGCCATTAGTCATTTTGCTCCCCTTGGTGGCCGCTCCATCAGATCTCTGCCTTTCAGGCTTGTTTGAGCTGTTCATCATTTCTGATCCCAACGTGATGTTTGAAATGGAACCATAAATACATTCACGAATTCAAATGGAATCATTCTTATAAATCTGAAACATAAGATGCATTCCCCCAAACGGTACAAGATACAGTATGTTATTCAATGACCTATGTCGTGTCATGAAATTTAAATCTTTCTTTAGATTAACATTAGCCAAACCAAGTTTTTCATGCCATTTTAGTCATCCTTACGTTTAAACATTCCCCTAAATTTTGAACCCAAATCATCTGTTTCCCATCCACATTTTATTACAGAGCAAGACACTTGGCCAGGGATGAGGAAGGACAGGAAAGGACATGCAACAAGATGCCAGCCACAGACAGAGATGTTGGTTGAACACAGAGGGACAGCCAGTGGTAGAAACTTTACCTGGTAGCCCTTCCATTGATAGTTAGAAGCATGGTTTGGGAGTAATTTGGGTTATTCTGAAAAGAACCTATTTCTAGACTTCAACTGAAATAAATATATACAGATGGTTTGAGCTGATTAGTGCCCCAATTCAGTTACTCTCTGAGTTTAAGTAGTTCTCACAGAAATTGTTTTAATAAACAATTTCCCAACTCCTGGGTTGTGTTCTCTCTCTCTCTCTCTCTCTCTCTCTCTCTCTCTCTCTCTCTCTCTCTCTCTCCCTCTCTCTCCCTCCCTCCCTCCCTCCCCCTCCTCCCTCTGTCTCCTCTCTCTTCCCTCTCACTCTCTTCCTCTCCCTCTCCCCAGCTATCTCTCCAAGAGAGTTTCACTTCTCAGTTTCCTTATGCCAATGCTATAGGAAGACTTGTGTTTGCACACATAGCTAAACAATGCTATTGTTAAAATACATGTGAAATCCTTTCAACGTGTTGACTTTACCTTGGAATTTACTCCTCCTCCCTTGAGAAGAGAGTAGCCTTGCGTTGAGTACAATGGACTCTTCCTCTGATCTTGCTTTTTTTCTTGAAATGGAAACAAGCGAACACCAACTGTCATAGGCTCCCAAGAAGTAGTCCTGACTAGGAAGAAAGTAGACAAAGGCATGCATCGATGTACAAATACTCCTTTTGCCTTAAAGAGAAAGAGGTAGTTTATTCTGAAGCCAACTCTGAGTGATCTAGGCCCAAGAAGGTGAATCCAAGTTTCCCCGAATAGCACATGCCAATGAGTAGCAGTTATATACAGTGTTTTATACTTACAAAACTCAAGAAAGTCATAAATCAAAGCACTTTTTGAAAACATTGGTGAAAGCATCAGTTAAGCAGATTATCCTGAAGCAGGGAAACTTCTACCGATACTATCTAAGAACATTCTTAGCTCTCAGGTAAGGTGGAAACCAGGGGTTCTGCTTTTACATCTTAAAAGTGTTACTTAGTAATTAGAGGAATGTTACATATCAAAGGATTTATCACGAGATGTTAAGTTAGATATAAAGGAGGACAATAGATGAGGCCATGAAAAAGGGCCAAGAGAGTCCACAACAATCTGGCTATGCAAAATATCTCGGCTTCTCTATAGGTTCTCCAGAGTCCAATTAGCTAATCAATCTCATTATGAGTGAGGCCATTTTCAGGGAATTTCAGCTATCAGGTTCAACCTGTTGGCCAGGTATTACATTTTGTACAAGAGCGGGCCGAATTTTTATGTCCCTCATTGTTAGGAAGGCTCATCCCTAGGGTCTGATGTAGATGAGGCTGATCAGTAGGCAAGAAGGTGGTCTCCAGGAGGGAGAAAGGAATAGCTGGCAAAGCCACTCAGGTAGAAGCTCCTGGATAACATCACATCTATTTGTCATTATAATCTAAGTCTTAATTTAAATTTATTTTGTCATCCTCTTTATCTGACAAAACATTTACATGTGATATATAATAGGACTATAATACCTAAAATTGATACAGTTAAAAACACAATCTGGCCTTATGTGAATGTAGCAGTTGAGGGGAACAGACATTGTACCCAGCCAAAAAGTCCCCTCCATGTATCATCATATTTATAACCACAGTGATTGAGTTTTCCACCTATATTTGCAATTATATGTATTTGATGAGATATCTGATTTCAAAGTATCTGGAGCACTTCATTATCATTTAGTTTAACTGTTTTGGTGAGTTTGATTTTGTGACTATAACCTCATGTGAGGTGGCTAACTAATTTTAGAAGAGATTGATCTTTAAAGTTTAAATTAAAATTTTTTATCTGTCTCAATTTTTAGGTGTTGTACTAGATTCCAGTTTGGAAAAGTAAGTGGGCAGTCACATTATAGAGAAAAATCAAATGGAAATATGACACTATCCAGAGGTGGACACAAAGAGGTTTTTTTAAAATTTTAACCAAATCTTATTAATTTTAGTAGAGAGTAAGATAGGACTTCAATGGGAGTCATTTAGAGTATATGTATTTTTTATCCTGGCCAACTGTATTACAGAATATCTTGAAGGCTTACTTAAATAAAGAACATAGGATCCTAAAATGTAGGGTCTTAATTACAACTTTTACAATCTAAATTTCAGGATTTTTTTGTGACTTTTTAAACATTCGGTGCCTATATTTTTTGTAAGATCCCCTTTGACTCTAGCATTGGGCCAAATTTTGATTATTTTACCCAGAATGCTGTTGTCATTGGACGCTAACAGCTTTTGTACAATTTGGATAAAATGACTCAGCCTAAAATATCTGGGTATCCCATACACAAGTTAATAAACTAGAAGTTACCCTGAGGTCATAATTTTTCATCTTTAATAACACTGTAAGTACAGTAAAATACAGTAAAAAAGAGATTTTTAAAGGTAGATTTAGGTAGTTTTAAATAAGGGTTTTAACAGTCTAAAACCTGGAGTCATTATTATGGATATACATATTTTTAAATACAAATTATATTAAATAGTGATGAAGTCCTTTTCCTAGAGGTAACAAAAACATGATTAATGAAAAGGCATAAGATTATTAAAATCTTTAAGATCAACATTATTTTTGCCATCTAAGGAAATATACCAAGTTTTTAAAATTACTTTAGAAAATTGTATTCAAAATATGTAGAGGGTTAGGGTTCTGTATTTGTTTACTTGTGGTTTTTAATTGACGATGCAGCTTGAGGTGAGTATCATTTAGCTGTTTCGAAGTCCATATGGATGTGTTCTCAGGAAGAGTTAGTATACACTTGATCATTGAGCACACATTACAGAGTTGCATCTGAGAAATGTACACACTGAGAATTTATCTCTTTGATTAGCACATCTTTTCTGAGAGACCAAGAAAGTCAAATTATTGGCAAACAGGTGACAACATCATGTCCATAAGCTGCTTCATGCTGAATAAGGGGATTGTAAGGGCACCTTGAATTTGCTGATCAGAGGTGTGGCTTATATTGCATGTGAGTGTAAAGCCAAGAGTGGCTTCCAAAAGGGTGAAAGATCAAAAGCTTTTCTGAACAGTTCTGGAAATTCTTGTTTGGCCATCATATAGTTATGAATTTTTGGAATCTAAAAAATGCAACCTCAACAAGGCAAATGAGTAGACATTAATTTAAATGTAATACAGTGACGATTAGAGAAGAGTAAGGGTCCTCTTTTGAACAATATTTGGATTTTATCAGGCAAGTCTGTTAGGTTATACTTATACAGTTTTAGGGCAAATTATAATGTTGGAAGAGTCTTTGTGACAGTTGTCAGGCACTTATGTATAAGAACCTCTCCTAAAGAAAGTGAAAAGTATTAATAGCTCTTCAGCTCAACTTACCTGGAGTCCATTGATTAATTTTGTTTTTCCTGTAGTTGATGATTACTGGCTTAAGACCTTGATTTATATCTTTATGTTAAGAGCTGGAGAAAAGACAGAAAAAAATTTAAACCAAGTTGACCAAAGAAAAACAATGTATAATACTTTTACACTATATCCAAGATGCTCATTTGAGTAACTATGACCGGTGAAAAATTAGAACCAGTGAAGTTTGGTGGACAAATGTTTTCATCCTTTTTGGTTATTGGAGTGGAGCTACTTGGAATGGATGGTGTTTTAGGAACATCTTAGAGTTATGTCACACTTTACAAATAAAAGATAGAACCCAAAATCTGCTATTATATGTAACATAAGAGTCAGCAGTACTTAGCATTTTAGTTTTATAGATGTTATAAAAATTGATGTACTTAGCCTCTTATTATTAAGACAGAACTTAAAATCTTTATCAAATCTTGTGTAGGTTGATGATATTAACAAGAATTAAATAGCTTAGGTCTCTTACATACTTAGGAAAAGGATTAACCACATAATAATACAATACAATGCAATATGATATGATATACTAATTAATAATGGTATATCTCGCAAAACACACTTAGTTCAAGCCAATAGATATTTTATTAATTTAATTGTACCAGATATAAAAAGCAGAGATACCAAAGATTTTGATACTTACATCTTTAAGGTTTAGATGTAATGTATCTTTTCCCTATTTTTATTAATACATAATGGTGCTCCCACTACCACCTGAGCTTTTCAGGGGATCAGAGGCCTTTTTCTTCTCCCTGCAAGTGTCTCCTGTACCGGTTTCTTCCCAGATGATGTTTAAGAGTGACTTCCCCCCCCCCCAAACCCTCGTGTGCCCATCTGAGCCTTCTTAAACTCTAAACAGTTCAGACTTGGGCTCTTTTTTTTTTTTAATGGGTTCTACCTACGTCACTGCCCACCATCACTCCCAAGTGTTGCTTCTGGTCTAGGCATTGGAAGGATTTTTCTAGGGGAATAGTGCAGTGTGGTCACAGTTTGCTCTAGGATTTTGGAGGCTGGAGAGGTATCAGCTCCTTTCAGTTTTCACCTCTCTCAATCTATGCTTACCTCCGTCAGAAGTCCTGGGCTCTAGACTTCCCTCCATCTGTGGATGCTGGCAGCTCCAGGCGACTACAGTGCCTTCCAGGGCTGCTGTTTTCCCCTCTGCTTCTGATGTGTCTTTTACCAAAAATAGCCTCATAGCCTTATCCATAAATAGGTAGATAGATAGATAGATACATAGATAGATAGATAGATAATGGATACATATTGCCTCCACTACTTGTTAATTACTTTCTATTGTGTTCCTTTAAAATTTTTTTAAACATGAGCATGTAGCATTTGACTACATAATCAACACAGGTTTTAGAACATGTTACTCATTTAATAGTAACAATTGCAGCCTAATTATGTCTTTAAAACAGAGCCAAAAGCCTTGTAATATAGTAAGCAAGAATTTATGTCTATTCCCCCCCCCCCAAAATTTTTTTTCCCCTGGACTTTGCTAGTCAAATATCTGTAAGATAATAATTATACTTTCATGACATCAATATCTGTTATTTTGTTAGTTATTTAAATACCAAAAAACACAGAAAATTTTATCAAAAATAAAAGTTTTTAAGTTAGCTTTACTCTAAATGTTAACAAATTATCGAAGGCTTTTACAGCAAGCCAACATATAAATAAATTAATGTTATTAAAATTTAAGTTCTTCCAGAAAAAAAATAAAATAAAATTTAAGTTCTTTGGCAGTCAAAGTCTGTCAGCACAAGGGAAAAGCAACCAACATTTAGTTATTAGTTTAATTAATAATCTATTAAACATTTTAATGTTTATTTTTATATCTCTGTTGTATTCATCTTTAATTGTTTGTGTAGCCTACATTATCTTCTGGTTTACATCTTCTTTGTTTTTGTCTCATTTCTTGTCAATATTTGCTGCTATCTTAGCTATGTCCTGGTGCAGTTCTTGCATTATCTGTTTCATTTCCTATTTTAATTCAAAGTACTTCTGGGTCCAGAAATTATCATCTTTTTAGCCTTTTTCGTCTTTGGATTCTTCTATTTCAGAATCCCTGGAATCATTTTCTTCGGTGTCAGGGCTTTTTGTAGGAGATATATTACCACATTTCCTCATCGTTTTGTTACAATGAGTTGAGGCTCTGGTATTATTGATGGGCTCTGTTTCTTTTCCTGAGATTCTTCTGTTAGACTCTTTCTGTTTTAAGTGTCACCTACTGTCTCTGGGTACAGGAGGTACAGGTCACTGAAAGACCCAGTCCCATGTGCTCTCTGTTACAGGTGGGGCTCTATAGACAGCTACCTGGCTGTCTCTGGCTTGCAGGAGAGATGGGGTGGGCTAATTCCTAGTCCCATGGGCTCCCAGGTACAGGCAGGGGTTCTGGTGACTGCTATCTGACTGGCTCAAGGGGCAGGTGAATTCCCAGTCCTGTGAGCTCCCAGGAGCAGACAGGAGGTCTGGTGGTGGCTACCTGGCTGTCTCTGGCATGCAGGAAGGAAGGGGCAAGCAGTGGCTATGTGGATGCCCCTGGAACACAGGAGGTACTGGGCACTGGAAGTTCCAGTCCTGGATGCCTCTGGTGCACAGGAGGAAAGGGGCAGGTGGCAGCTACCTGGCTCCTTCTCGTACGCAGGAGGGACTGGGCACTGGAAGGTCCAGTCCTGGATGCCTTTGGCCACAGGAGGGGAGGTTCAGGCTGTGGCCACCTGGAATCCTCTGGCGTGCAGGAGGGACAGGGCACTGGAAGGCCCAGTCGTAGATGTCTCTAGGTTGCGGGAGGGAAGGGACAACTGGAAGATCCAGTCCTAGAGGCCTCTCCCATGCAGGAGGGACATGACAGGCTGTGGCTACCTGGAGACCTCTGGTGTGCAGGAGAGACAAGGCACTGGAAGGCCCAGTCCTAGATGCCTCTCGCCTATAGAGATCTTAAAGCAAAAATAAAACCAAACCTAACTCAAGCCAAATCGAACTGTACAGTCAGAAAGCCAAAAATAAATAAATAAGTAAGTAAAATAAAGACAACGGGCAAAATGCTCTCAAAGCAAAGAATCAAAGGATACCTTAAATCAAACTCTGAAAGCAAAACAAACAAGGTATTCCAAAACAGATCAGATCCTATGTGAAACCAGCATAGAATAAACTTTTTGTACTCCCATTGTAACATAAAGGAGGTCTGTGGCCCAGAAGGAAAACTTACCAAATCCACTTTGAGGAGACCAAAAACAAGGGTAAAACACAGAACTCTTAAGTGCTGGTACCAGACACTGTTCAGGATGTCTCCTCTGGTGAATAAGGGTTAGTTTTCAAGTTGAAATGACCAAAAACTATCAGCACAAAAATATTTCTTTGCCTTGAAGAGAAAAGATAGTTTATTGTGAAGCCAAATATGAGTGATCCAGGACCAAAAAGATGAATTCCGGTTTCCCCAAGTAGCAGATGCCAGTGAGTAGCAGTTACATATAGTATTTATACAGAACAGAAGAAAGTCATAAATCAGAGGACCTTTTGAAAACATTGGTGGAAGCATCAGTTAAGTGAGTCACCCTGAAGAGCGGAAATCTCTGCTATAGGGTCTTAGTTGTTATCTGAAAACACTCTTAGCTCTTGGGTTAGAAGAAAACTATGGGTTCTGCTTTTGCATCTTAAAAGGGTTACTTAGTAATTGGAGGAATTTTATACATCAACAGATATATCACACGATGTTAAGTTAGATGTAGAGAAGGACAATAGATATGGCCATGAAAAAGGACCAAAAGAATCCAGCTATGCAAAATATCTCAGCTTCTCCACAAGTTTCCAGAGTCCAGTTAGCTAATCAGTAGTCTCATTGTGAGTAAGGTTGTTTTCAGGGCTGTTTCAGTTATCAAAGAGCATATGTTCAAGCAGGCTGAACTCTGGGCAACCCCTTGTGTGCTGATACCATGTCTCCTTTCTCCCATCCTTGTGGCTAGAACATACAATCCCAGAATCTGACTTTGGAGCCTGCAGCAACCCTGGAAAAGAGCTGTGGATGGAGAAACTGCCTCATTCTGAACCCATGGACCAATCTTCTGTCTCCGAGAGAGGTAGGTTAATGTTGGCAAGTATCCAGAAAGAAATCAGAAAGAAGTATAGCCCGTCTGAAATAAAGTGCAGTGAGAAGGCCATGGGAGAGTTTTCACCTTATCCTAGTCAAGGAGTACATATTTTCTTTCCCTGGAACACTGTGACACTTGTAACCTCTTTTTTTTTTTCCCCTTTGGACTTTGGTGGGTAAAGGAAGAAAATATGTATCAGAGCAAAAGAAACTGGATAATGTGGATCCATTTTTTTTTTTTTTTTTTTTTTTTTTTGCTTCTTCAGACAGGAATGCCTTCAAAGAGTTTGAGCAACTGGAACCTCCCCAGGAACCACGCATGGAAGATCTATTGAGTGTTAGTCTAGAGACTCAGGGTCCCCAGAGGTCCCGTGCTGGAGAGATCCCCCACAGCTTCAATCAGGCAGCATCTCTCCAACTAACATCTAAAGAGCAAAAGATGTCCAAAGAAATGCCTCATTGTGATTCTGTAGGTGGACAGCAATTGGGTAGTGACACTCAAGTTTCTTGTGACATGAAAACTACTTCAAGACAGACAGGTTCCATGTGTTCTAGATGTAAGGAAGGATACCTTTACCAGTTAGATCTTAAAAAGCACCAGCATGTTCACACAGGGGACAAACACTACCAGTGCAGTGCTTGCAACACAATATTCATTCAGATATCACACCCTGCAGTGCACCACACTGAACCTAATGAAAAAGATGCCTATAAATGCCCTGATTGTAGAAAGAGTTTTCTTCGTTGGTCCACCCTGAAAGAACACTTGAAAATTCACAGTGAGGAAATTTTTCATGAGTGCAGTAAATGTGGGAAAATCTTTAATCACTTGGCACCTATTCTGCACCAGAGTTCACCCAATCGAGAGAAAAAGTTTGTTTGTGAACACTGTGAGAGAAAATACAAACAGAAGTCACACCTGAAAATATCCTTTCAAAGCCACACAGAAGATAAACCATACAAATACAGTCACAGTTCCAGAATTGTCATAACAAAATCAAACCTTACTGCTCAACAAACCGTCCATACTCAAAAATCACCTGAGGACATACCCAAGGAAGTGAGCCCTAAAGCAAGCAGTAGTAACTCCTAAGAGCCTGCCTTGCTGTGCAATTCTGTCCTCACAGGGAAGATTCATTTGTGCTCTTTTCAGACAAGAGCTTTGTGTTTAGCTACATTTAAAACCTAACTTCTAACACATATAAACTCCAGAGTGTTCTACTCTTGCACCAGTGTCTTAGATTTGATTTTCTTGGCCTTTATAGATCTTGTTTAATAATATAATGAAAATGTTTTTGGCCTAAACCACCTCACATAAGTGAGAAATACATAAATGGTGACATTTCTTCCAGACCCTACTCCAGCAAACCTGAATGTGCTTAATTTCTCTGTAGCTATGTGTTATATTCACCCATAAAGGTCTGACCTGTGAAGGAAATGCATCTACTCTTAATACTTCAGTCTCATCAGTTCTTTCTTGAGCAAAGTGGAAATTCTAGCCAGAATTTTGGCAACAAACTCTTTGCTTGGCTCCTGCCCCAGCCCACACCAGCATCCCTTGTTTGTGTGCTGCTCTGATATCTGTGCATCATTTCAGCCTTTAACATGGACCATTTTTGACATGTAACATAGCTCACTTTAGAGAGACTAGACCATTTCACAGGTATTATGGAGAGCAAAAAAATTACCCAGCACATAAATACTGTGTTTGTTAAATGGTTCACAGTAAGATTCCAACATAATAAAGCTGGCTATTTTGCACTTTCTTTGCGATTGAAATGATGAAAACTTTTATGGTTATGTATTTTACTTTAATTCTATTTTTTTCATGCTCTGTAAATCTGAGGTAGTGTTCTTATTATCTATTTTGTTTTTATTAGTAGTTTAGCTTATTATCACAGATAGCACTTTATTTCTGTTTTGGCCCCAAGGGCTGGATAATGCTATGTCCTATCTGTACATTTTTGGTTGTAATGTATTTTGACTTTAAGTGAGATTCTTTCTATTTTATTGCTTTGGGTTCATTTAGATCAAGGAGGTCCAGTGTTTTGTCTTGCCTGTGCCACATTAAGTGAAGAGTTTTTCTTGGGTTGCAAATAAGATATCTAATATAGCTAGCATGTATAAGTAGTCAAACTTCATTTTTCTACATTTTCCCTTGTTATTGATATATAAAACTTAAGGTTTACATTGATCTCGAGCATTTTGTGCATACACATATCTTGTTAAGGTTAACAAGGTCTTCCCCACTCTCCATTTGACCCTCCCCTCCTCGCCCCCCATCATTTTTGAATATTTTTGCCCATTTTATTGATACGTATATGTGCAAAATTTAAGGTTTACATTGGTGTTGAGCATTTTGTGCACATATGTATCTTGTCAAGGTGACAAGGGCTTCCCCACTCTCCTTCTGTCCCTCCCGCTCCCCTCTCTCCCTCCCTCCTCTCCCGCCCTACATCAGCCTAAAACTAGGGAAATATTTGCCTTTTGTGTGTGTGAAATTAACACAACATTGTCTGATTTGATGGAAGTAGTTGCAATTCTCAGTGTGTTTTCAATGTGTTCATCAGATATATTGGTTTTAATTTTGCTGCTTTTAAGCTTCATGTGAAAAAGACCTAGGCCATGGAGACTCCATGACAGGCCTTAAACTCCCAAAGTAACAGGCCTGACTTTTGAATTCCCCAAAAGGCCTCAGTCTCAGTTTCCTCAAAGATAGACAGCCATTTAACAGTTACGAATTGGGGAAAGATAATGTCGCTCAAGGCTAAACCCGGGCCCTTGGGTTCTGGAAAACATCACCAGATACGCAGTTTCTTGCAAAACAGTCCATTACTCAGAGTCAGTCAACTTTAACTGATAGGGACTTTCCACCAGACCCTTCCTGTGTGATAATCAATCAGTTTTGTGATAAATAACTTGGATGGTTTCTGTTACAATCTTGTGGTTTTTGCCTGTAAAATTCGAGTGTGGATTGTGCTCGGGGCTTCTCCCTTTGTCTCCACTGCGCTGGAGTGGGAAAGTCCAGGCTCAAGCTTGCAATAAAGACTCTCGTGTGCTTGCATCAGTATCTGCTCCTGGGGTCTTCCTTGGGGTCTTGCAATCTGGGCACAACATTTGGGAGACTCGTCTGGGATCCCCAAGACCCCCAGTACCTCCAAAACCAGAGAGTCTTCTTTCCGGTAAGATTTTTGTCTGTGTGTCTTTGAAAACGGCCGTCATATTCTGAGACCTCAAGGTCGCTCTGTATCTGTATCTACCCGGAAAACGGCCCAAGTGGACACACTAGAAGTGGCCGGGGTCGCTGGGGTCAGGAATTGCTCCAGACCCACTGGGAGAAATAAAAGTCTCCCGTCTGTTTTCTTGGGCGCCCTTCCGTAGTTTTCAGTGTTGCTTTTGCCGGCTAGCAATTTGAGTGTTTTAGAGTGTGTCTTGTTTCCTTTGTGTCATGGTTTGTGTGGGACAATTGTGACTGGCTGACTGGGATGGAGGAAATGGGACAAGTACCACCCAAGCCCCTAGACTTAGGTCTTGCGCATTTCAGAGAAGTGAGTGAGGACATAACCTCTCTGTAAAAGTTAAGAAAGGAAAAATGGTGACATTTTGCTTCCTTCAGTGTGGCCAGCATTTAATGTTGACTGGCCACCAGAAGGCACCTTTGATTTAGAAGCCACCCTTCTGGTGGAACAGGTTGTTATTCAACCAAGGGGGTCCATCCTGACCAAGTTCGTACATAGTGGTTTGGAGAGACCTGGTAGAAAATCCACCGGACTAGGTAAGGACTTTTCTCCCTCCCTCAAGTTTTTCCAAACAGGTCTTTTTTCCCCACTATTTTTATTAATATACATATGCAATGCATAGTGTTTACAATGAATTTGCATATTTCGTGCATATATGTATCACATCAACTTTACAATCCCTTCTCATTTTTGACCCTCCCACCCCCTCCCTACCCTTCCCCCAACTCCAGCTATCACTTCATGTGGTTCTATAGAATGTGTTCTGCGTTTCCCAAGTCAGAGAGACTATGCAGTCCTTAACATATTAATCTTCCGCCTCTAAATCATTTCACTTCAGTCACCATTCTAACTCGGCTTCCTATTCCTCAAATGGGTCGCAGTAGTCAAATCTTGATGCCTCTTCTCTGAATCCAACCAATCCCTTTATTGGGGTATTTACCAAAATTTTTTTCTGTATTTTTCTATATCTTTGTTGCTATTCTTAAACCTCGCCTTACCTACCAGTTCACATTAGAAAATAACTAGAAACATGTAGTTCAAAAGACCAGTAAATTTGGGAAAGAAGAAGAAAAAAAAGTTAAATTTCAAATGTCTTAGCTGAATACTGGAAGGTACGTGTTTATACACTCACAGGGTTATCTTTATATCAATCAGTTTTCTTAGAATAAATTTTCATCAGTGACCTAATAAGTGAATTGCTACAATAAAACAAAGTTAAAACTATATCACATTGCTACATTAAATGAATTTAAATCTATACCACATAAATTAGTTGAAGTAACAGATACACAACTCCAGGAAAACAGCCGGCGAACAGATCAAAACCATCAGCGCCGCTCCATCCTGTTTTACAGGTTAACAATGAAGAAGATTTGTTCTTTCCTCCCCCTTACAGGGCTTCATGCTCTGCTCAGGCTCCAGTTTTGATTCCTGATCCCACCCTGGCTTCCAGTTCAGCTTCGGGTGCGGATGTGGGACCAGCTGGAGGGACCCGTAGCCACCTAGGGGCAACTGCCCCTGACTCTGTTACCATCCTGCCCTTACAGGCGGTGGGGGCCGGTGGATGAAGACGGCAACCAGACTTTCCAGTATTGGCCGTTTGCCACCAGTGAACTTTATAATTGGCAAATTCAGAACTCGCCTTTCTCAGAGAATCCCAAGGGTCTAGTTAACTTGTTAGAAACTGTCCTTTTTATTCACCAACCCACTTGGGATGATTGTCAGTAGCTTTTACAGGTCTTCTTCACCACAGAAGAAAGGCAGAGGATCCAGAATGAGGCTCGGAAGCTGGTTCCATGCATCAGTGGGGACCGTACTATAATACCTGCTAAAATTGATGCTGGGTTTCCCCTCACTCGACCTAATTGAGACTACAATTTGGCTAACAGTAGGGAGCATCTCCTCATTTACAGCCGGGCTCCATTGGCGGGGGGGTAGGGGGGTGGGGGGGTGGTCTCTGGGCTGCTGCATGCAGGCCCACAAATATGGCTAAGGTTTATAATGTAGCTCAGGGACCAGAAGAAAGCCCTGTTGTTTCCCTAGAAAGGGTTCTGGAGGCCTTCCAACAGTATACACCTATGAATCCAGAGGCCAAGTCCAGTTGCTCTGCAGTTATGATGGCAGATGTAAACCAATCGGCTTCTGATATCAGTAAGAAACTGCAGAAGCTGGACTGGCTAGGATAAGAATCTCTCTGGGACCTAGTAGAGGTAGCAGAGAGGGTATATAATAATAGGGAAAGTGCAGAGGAAAAACAGATCAGAGCTGAAAAACGACAAAACGAAGGACTGGCTCGGGTCCTTCTAGCCATGGACACCTCAAATCCGGGTGAACGCCACCGCCGGCTCCAACAGCTGTCAACTGAAGATGAAGGTAATAAAAACCAGCCTCGTGGGCGAAAACATCCCAAGGTAGACAAGGACCAGTGTGCCTACTGTAGAGAACAAGGCCATTGGATAAAAGATTGTCCAAAAAAGAAAAATTCTAGATCTAAGCCGGCCATCCTAGTCTTGGCCGGAGAGACTGAATGGGGGGACAGGGTTCAGCACCCATCCCCGAGCCCAGGGTAACTTTAAAAGTGGAGGGGAAAGCAGCCTACTTCTTGGTAGGCACCTGGGCACAACACTTCATTCTGTTATCGCCAATGGGATCCCTGGACTCCTGCAAGTCATGGGTACAAGGGGCAACAGGAATGAAACAGTATACATATACATGGAATACTAGAAGAATGGTAGACATAAGTGTGGGCCAGGTATCCCACTCCTTCATGGTTATACCAGACTGCCCTTTCCTCCTCCTGGAACATGACCTCCTGACAAAAATGGGGGCACAAATTCATTTTTCAGACAAAGGCACAAAAGTGCTGGATAAAAAAGGAAACCCTATTCATGTTCTAAGCCTTCAATTGGAGAATAACTGTCACCTCCTCCAACAGCCCAGACAAGCTGAAATTAATCCAGAAATGCATAACTGGTTGTGACGGTTTCCTGAGGCTTGGGCTGAAATGGGGCATAGGCCTGGCAAAGCATAGGCTCCTGATTTTTGTTGAGCTAAAGCCAGGGGCGGACCCCGTTTGAGTCTGTCAGTACCCAATGCCCCTGGAGGCTAACCAGGGCGTTATGCCACACATCCGCCACCTCCTGGATTCTGGAATTCTGAGGCCTTGTCAATCGACCCAGAATACTCCCCTTTTGCCAGTAAAGAAAGCCCAGACTGGAGACTATCACCCAGTTCAATATCTCAGAGAGGTCAATAAAAGAGTCATGGACATTCACCCAACTGTGCCCAATCCATATACTTTACTCAGCACTCTCTCTCCCCAGCATGCTTGGTACACTGTCCTAGATTTAAAAGATGTTTTTTTAAGTTTCCTCTAGCCCGAAAAGCAAGGATTACTTTGCCTTCGAATGGAATGACCCTGACAAAAGAATCAGTGGACAACTGACTTGGACTAGGCTGCCTCAAGGATTTAAAAATTCTCCCGCCATTTTTGATGAAGCTCTCCATGAAGATCTGGGTAAGTACAGATCACACCACCCAAATGTGACTCTCTTACAATATGTGGATGTCTACTCCTAGCTGCAACCTCTAAGGAAACATGTTTAGCAGCCGCTGAAGACCTACTAAGAGACCTCGGCAGAATAGGATATTGTGTTTCTGCTAAAAAGGCACAGTTGTGCTGAGCTGAGGTTCAGTACTTGGGCTGTATTATAAAGGAAGGACAGTGATGCTTGTCTCGGGCAAGAAAATCAACTGTCATGAGTATTCCTGTTCCCAAGAATCCTAGACAAGTGCAGGAGTTTTGAGGATCTGTGGGATACTATAGATTGTGGATTCCAAACTTTGCCGTTAAAGCCCAACCCTTGTATGAGGCCACTAAAGAACATCCTGAGTTCCTCTGGGGGGGAGCCCAAGAGCAGGCTTTTTCAGATTTGCAATGGGCGCTTCTAGAGGCACCGGCACTAGCGCTCCCTGATGTCGCCAAACCATTTCAGCTGTTCGTTGATGAGGAAAAGGGAATGGCTAAAGGGGTGCTAATCCAGACCCTGGGACCCTGACGCCGGCTCGTGGCATACCTGCCCAAACGGCTAGACCCAGTAGCAGCCGGATGGCCTACCTGTTTACACTGCCCTCTTGGTTAAGGACACCAATAAGCTGATGTTGGGACAAGCATTGTCTATTACAACTCCTCATGCCATAGAAGGTGCCCTAAGGCAGACCCCCAAAAGGTGGCTCAGCAACAACCGCATTACTCACTATCAAACACTGTTAATTAACCCTGCCAGGATCATTTTTCAGCCCCCTACCACCATAAATCCAGCTTCCCTGCTGCCTTTGCCGGACTCTGAGGCCCCTGTACATGACTGCTCAGAAATCCTGGCCCCCATGCCAGGAGTCCGTGAAGACCTAAAGGACACCCCGCTGCCCAATGCAGATGCCACCTGGTACACTGATGGGAGCAGTTTCATCAAGGATGGACTCAGACACGTGGGGGCTGCCGTTATCACTGCCGATTGAGTTCTCTGGCAACAGCCCCTGCCCGCTGGGAAGTCAGCTCAACGAGCAGAACTCATCGCCTTAACCCAAGCTCTCCGCATGGGCCGAGGTAAGGAAATCAACATCTACACAGACAGCCACTGTGCTTTTGCAACTGCCCATATTCATGGGGCTATATACCAGGAAAGGGGGTTACTCACAGCAGAAGGAAAATCTATCAAAAATAAGGATGAAATTTTGGGTCTTTTAGAAGCCATCTGAGCTCCTAAGCAATTGGCAATTATTCATTGCCCCGGACATCAAAAAGGAAATGACCCAATTGCAAAGGGCAAAGGGCAATAATCCGGCAGACCAAGCCCTTAAAGAGGCTGCCTTATACACTTAGCCATTTCTGGCTGTGGTTCTTCCAGACCCGGGATTTCCTCAATTGCCACACAAACCGGAATATTCTGAGGAAGATATTTTTATGAGCTAAAGAGCATACTACTGCTCAGTGTCAGAATGGTTGGTGGACTTCAGGGCCAAGACTGATCCTACCTCAGGTGGTAGGAAAGAGATTACTCCAGAGAATTCACCAGACCTCCCACATGGGAAGCCGAAAGATGCTGGACTTGATCAGGAAGTCAAATCTTAAAATTAGGAACATCAACGCCCTTGTAAAACAAATTATAAATTCATGTAAAGCTTGTCAACTGACTAATGCCACCAAAAACTCTGCTGAAGCTGGTGTCCAACAGAGAGGAACAAGGCCTGGTGCCTATTGGGAAATAGATTTCACTGAGATTAAGCCTGGTAAATATGGTTACAAATATTTACTAGTTTTTGTAGATACATTTTTCAGGTTGGGTTGAAGCCTTTCCAACGAAGCATGAGACTGTCCAGCTTGTGGCGAAAAAGCTTTTGAAGTACATTTTTCCAAGGTATGGCATGCCTGTGCAGATAGGGTCAGATAATGGACCAACATTCGTGTCCAAGGTAAGTCAAAACATAGCAATGATTTTGGGGACTGATTGGAAGTTACATTGTGCATATAGACCCCAAAGTTCAGGACAGGGAGAAAGAATGAATAGAACTCTAAATCAGACCCTAGTTAAATTAACCTTAGAGACCAGCGGTGACTGGGTGATCCTCCTTCCCTTTGCCTTGTTTAGGGTACCCAATGCTCCTTATCTGATGGGAGTGACACCCTTTGAAATTATGCATGGTTAACCCCCTCCTGTATTACCAGATATTAAGGAAAAAATATCAACTGAGTTTAATGACTATCAGCTCCTAACTGACCTCCAAGATATATGGTGGGCCCAACAGCATGTCTGGCCTAAGCTCTGTGTCCTCTGTGAAACAGGGTCCCCTCCAGAACCTCACCAATATGAACCTGGAGATTGGTTGTATGTAAAGTGTCACCGTCGAGACACCCTTGAGCCCCGCTGGAAAGGACCTCACATCGTCCTTTTGACTACAACGACTGCAGTCAAAGTGGATGGGATTGCTGCTTGGATTCATCACACCCACGTCAAACCGGCTGGCCCCATAATGGAGGACGACATAAAAGAAGCTGTAACAGAAAAAAGTCAACAGAAATCCAAAGCATGGAAAGTCATCAAGAATCTGGAAAATCCACTCAAGATAAGACTGCAATGTTCCTCTTAATTTTATGTACTCTTGTTTTCAATATAGACGCATCCCCCCACCAGCCCCTAAATCTCACCTGGCAGATAATTGACACTAGTTCAGGCACTGTATTAAGCCAGGTGAGTGGGACCTTCCCTAGTGGAACCTGGTTCCCAGAATTACGAGTAGAATTGGATGATTTAATTCCAACCACTTATAACAAAAAGTTTATGCAGAAACAACATGTCTGTATGCCCTGGGCATCTTAAAGATAGAAATTGATTCTCAACTTGCTGGGGGGCTGAGGTGTATTATTGCAATTCCTGGTCTTGCTTATCATCATGGCTAAATACCTCTACAGGGTGCAACTGGTGGGGAAAGTGGTCACCACCTACATTAGAGCTGATAATAGTCCAGAGGGCTGGGTTTCTGACCTGCCAGGACCTTAGTCCTGACAGGTCACCATGTAACCCTCTACTTACCAGGTTTACAGAGGCAGGAAAACTGGATAAATCTTAGGAATTAGGAAAATCTTGGGCAGTAATATACTATGATTGGGCTAGAATCGGGTGGCATGACCCAGGCGGTCTATTCCACATACATTTGGTCTCCCTGACTCTGTCATCCCTCGTGTCCTCTTCAGGAATAGGCCCTAACAAAATCCTTATTCCACTGATAACTCCCCTGTCTGTAGTGTGTCACCCTCACTGTCCCTACAAACTAAAATGACTTCACGAGGGGACCCGTATTTACAAGAGGACCCAACTGTTGACGCTCTGTGGGATCTTATGCTCCATACTTACAATGTTCTTAATTACTCCCGTCCTGAATTGACTCAGTCCTGTTGGTTATGTTATAGTTCCAAACCCCCTTATTATGAAGGTATTGCTGTAACTGGAAGTGTAATAACAACCACTGATGCAACTCAATGTAGCTGGCAACAAAGTGCCCATAACGTCTCTCTACAAGTGGTAACTGGAACGGGACTCTGTCTGGGCCAAGTACTCCCTCCCCACCAACATCGATGTAATTTAACTGTATCTATTAATTCTTCTGATTATATTCTTCCCCCTGATTTTGGGTGGTGGGCTTACAAGTCAGGACTGACTCCTTGTGTCCATGGAACTGTGCTAGTCAAGACTACTGATTTTTGCATTTTAGTCCAGCTCGTCCCAAAGGTTTTTTCCCATTCGGATGAGGAAACTCAATATTATTTTGGAGACAGGACCAAAAGAGAACCCTTTCCAGCTGTAACTTTGTCTATGTTACTGGGTTTAGGCCTAGCAGGTGCAGGGACTGGCATCTCAGCTCTTGCTATTCAGAGCAAATTTTACCATGACCTTAGACTGTCCATAGACACAGATAACCAGAATTTAGAGAGATCTGTTACTCACTTACAAGACTCTTTATCCTCACGAGCTGAAGTTGTCCTGAAAAATAGGCGAGGATTAGATCTCCTCTTCCTCCAACAGGGGGGACTCTGTGCTGCTCTTAAGGAAGAATGCTGTTTTTATGTAGATCATTCAGGAATAGTAAAAGAGTCCTTAGCTAAAGTCAGAGAAAATTTAGAAAAGTGGCAAAAAGCATACAGAGACAGCCAGAGATGGTTAGAATCCTGGTTCAATAGTTCCCCATGGTTAACTACCCTCATTTCTACCTTACTTGGACCATTAATAATTTTAGCGTTTCTTTTTACTCGTGGACCCTGCATTCTAAATCCATTGCTTACTGTCATTCAAGAAAGATTAAGTGCAATTCAAGTAATGGTACTCAGGTCTCAATACCATACCCTTCAAGACCAAGAAAATTCGCATGGGCTTCGTGAGCACCCATGATTGGGCTCAATAGTCTCTAGAAATAGGGGAGAATGAAAGACCTAGGCCATGGAGAATCCATGACAGGCCTTAAACTCCCCTTCCAAAGTAACAGGCCTGACTTTTGAATTCCCCAAAAGCCTCAGTCTCAGTTTCCTCAAAGATAGACAGCCATTTAACAGTTATGAATTGGGAAAAGATAATGTCGCTCAAGGCTAAACCCGGGCCCCTGGGTTCTGGAAGACATCACCAGATGTGCAGCTGCTTGCAAAACAGTCCATTACTCAGAGTCAGTCAACTTTAACTGATAGGGACTTTCCACCAGACCCTTCCTGCGTGATAATCAATCAGCTTTGTGATAAATAACTTGGATGGTTTCTGTTACAATCTTGTGGGTTTTGCCTATAAAAATCGAGTGTGGATTGTGCTCGGGGCTTCTCCCTTTGTCTGCACTGTGCTGGAGAGGGAAAGCTCAGGCTCGAGCTTGCAATAAAGACTCTCGTGTGCTTGCATTGGTATCGGCTCCTGGGATCTTCCTTGGGGTCTCACAGTCTGGGCACAACACATCCTTAAAAGTAGGTGCTCATAAGAGAGGTGTGGTGGCTCATGCCTGTAATCAAGCACTTGGGAGGCTGAGACAGGAGGATTGCCGCAAGTCCAAGGCCAGCCTGGGCTCCATAATGAGTTCAGGACCAGCCTAGGCTACAGAGTGAGACCCTGACTTAGAGAGAGAGAGAGAGAGAGAGAGGGGGGGGGGAGAAAGAGAGAGAAGAAAATAGGTGCTCATGATATTTGTCTCTAGAAGATAGGTCATATGAAAGTCTAGTAAAGAGACAGAAACACTATCAACCTTTTTAAGTTGAATATCAAATTGCAGCTTTATGCATTCTACTTGAAAGTTGACAAGTAACACAGTTATGCTGACTGAAAGTACTTTTCTGGAAATGTTGAAACCTGTTCAACATCCTATATTGAAAAATAGTATTGCATATTTTTCAATTCTTACAAGACCATGTTAACCAGCGTGTCAAAATGGATAAAATTGTTTGCCTTACTTTGAGCTTTCTGTAATTTCACTTTCATTTGGAACACTGTTCTGTTTGATACACTTAGTTTGATAAGTTGGTTTTTACCTTGAAAGTGCATGATTAACTTATTTAAGTGACTAGTCAACTCCACTACAAATAATATCTGTAAGCCAGCTTTCATTGTCAAGTTCCAACACAAATTTTGTTTTTAATCCTATAAATTACTTGGTTTTGTAATCTCAAATCATAACATCTTTTCAAAAGTTTGCCTTGATTTGGCCATCTTTTATTCTCTTAAGGAATTTCTGGAAGTAGTGATGATTTAATTCCTTGGTTTTTTAGAAATTCACAGCCCTGATGACAATTTGCATGATGTTATCCATTTTTAAAACTTTTGTGCATAGGTTTTCTTGATGTACTATGCAGTGATACTTCATTAAATTTGAATTTTAAGCAGTAATTGTGTTGTGTTTACTGATTTTACCGGTTCTTCTCTCTTACCTATTATTGTCAGGATCCCATAAATAAATTTTACCTGCCAAGTTGTCACAAGCACATATAATATCTGATGATGTCAATTTGACTCTCTTGAAAGATAACCCTAGAATCTGCACCCCACATTAAAACTGAAGCCATGCATGCATAAGAATTTATAAATACAAAAAGCTTAGTTGCATGGTGGTACTATCTCTCACTCTTCGTTTATTAGTTAATTTTAATAATTTTTAGCTTTTCTGGCCAAACTGCAGTTATAATGCAAATTACAGAAAATCTTCTGATATTTGTAGATGTAATATACTCTTATTATTCCATTAAGTTCCATCACTGTCCACAAAGTTTACACTTAAGAATCACACAGTTGAGTTACGAAACACACACACACACACACACGCACACACACACAAAACTCATAATGTTTTGAGTAAGCTTACCAATTTGTTTTGGTTCACATTCAAAGACATCCTGGGTCACATGGGGCCACGGGGCTGTATTTTGGACACCTTGATTTAGATTTTCTGAAGACTAGTTTTTAATTGATAATGAAAAATAGGGGTTTGTTTTGTAGGGCACACATGTAAAGAGTCTGTGTACTGATCCTGAGTCATTAGCGGCAATCCAGGTGTTCTTACAGTGCCAGTGGTATAGAGTGAAATGACTTGCTCCCCATGCTGAATGCCTGATATTTTTTTTGTTTGGTTTTGGTACCAGTGGGTGAACTCAGGGCCTTTGCACTGAACTACATCCCTAGCCTTTTTTATCCCTCTTGAGACAAGGTCTTGCTAAATAGCTAGTTACCCATATCTAGGCTAGGCTTGAATTTGGACAAGGATTTTGAATATTAAGATATTACAAACATTGGCAGATTTTCAGTATTTCTCTTGAGTTGACATCTGTGATTCTTAACACAAGAATGAGAATGTGGGCCTGGAGGAATGGCTCAGCGGTTAAAGTGCTTGAGCAAGC
>PVKB01005823.1:25326-83389 GCA_004027205.1 Ctenodactylus gundi
CCCCCCCCCCCCCCCCCGCCTTCACCTACCAGCCTTAGCTGCTACAGTAATGGTAATAAAGAAAGATAATCAACTTACCTTTGGACAAAACATCAACTTAGAAGTGCCCCATGCTGTGGTTATCCTTCTTAATTCTCAAGACATAGGTAGCTAACTGGTACCAGAATGACCCATCACCAAGGTCTACTTTGTGAAAACCTAGGATAGAAGCTGTATGGACTCTAAATCCTGCCACCTTCCTACCCACTGAACATTACTGTGAGGAAGTCCTAAAAGAGATTTAATCAAGCAGGCCTGACCTGCTAGACACTCCCTGCTCCATCCTGAAATGGAGCTCTGTACTGGTGGCAGCAGCTTTGTCCAGGATGGACGGTGAGAAGCTGCGTATGTCATCACGTCAACTGAGGAAGTTGTTGGGGCCAGAGCCTTTCCCTAAGGCTAGTCAGTACAGTGGGCAGAGCTGTGGGCACCGATCCAGGCCCTACACTGGACCAAAGATAAAATAGCCAACATCTATACTGATTCAAAGTGTTAGCCACTCTCCGTGTACATGGGACAATATATAAGGAGAGAGGTTTACTAACAGTAGGGGGTAAAGAAATTAAAAATTAAGAGGAAATCTTACAGCTCCTAAAGGAAGTAGGGGAGCCCTCTCAAGTAGCAGTCAGTCTTTGTAGAGGACCCCAGAAGAGCACAGACCCCATCACAATCAGCTAGCCGACCGGACTGCCCAGGAGGCTGTCAATAGGTCAAGGCCCAAGGAGAGTCAAGGCCTGGCCACCAAGGTATTGTTAGCACATAAACTCCCAGGACACCCAAACTGCACACTTGGGGAAGAATCATGGGCCAAGGAAGAAAGAGGCCAAAAGCTAGAGGGGAGCTGGTGGCCTTTACCATACCACAGGCTTTTTATTCTAGGTGTCATTGCCCCATTTAGTGGGCCAATACCATAATAGCATGAGACTTCCCATCTGGGAAAGACAGCTTTCAAGGGTGTGCTGATTCACTACCATTTAATCTCCAGATTGCCTTACCTGTGCTCTCAAGTCACTATCAGGAGTACAGCATACAAGTGAAACAGCCTAAACCTCATGTGGGAGTGTAAACTGTAGTGACTGTGCCCTTTGATGATTTGGAAGCTGACTTCACAGAAGTCAAGCCCTGCAGAGGCTATAAATATATGCCAGTATTGATCTGTACCTATTCTGGACAGACTGAAGCCTTCCGTTTGGACTGAACAAGCCTGAGAAGTGGCCAGCCAAAGTTCTGCTCCATAGTCTCAGATAACACATGTGCTTTTGTGTCAGAGATAACTCAGACTGTAACCAAAATCCTGGAACTTACACACGGCATATAGGTCAGAGCTCAGGGAAACTAGTGTCGTAAGGTAAGACCCAGAGACCCACCACTCAGGATACTTGAAAGCTGAAAGGAAGTCGTAATTAGCTGGCCAGTGATTGCACTCACAGGGAGCAAGCCCAAGGAGTACAGTTTCCAGCTCCTGATTTCAGTCTTTTAAGCAGGAATACATCCTGGTCGACACATTTGAATAAGCTTCTTAGTAGCAGTAAGCAAGTGGCGGAAGCAGGAGACAAAAATGAGTTTACATATTGCTAGTTCTCTTTATCTTGGCAGGTGTGTAAGCTATATCCAACACTACAGGGACAGAAATAGCTACAACAGTATGACATTGGTCTGGTCAAGCTGCTTGCTACACTAGAATTTATGAACTGAATCCTCGAATTCACCTTGGCAAAGAAACCCAAATGGCATGAGTGGATACAATGTCTTTAGCTTTACTCCAGGTTATATGCACCCTCAGAGCAGGAGGATACTAACTACTTGAAATCCTATGCAGGAGACCCTCACCTGTGACAGGCAAATTGCGGAGATATTCAACAGCTGGGAGACCAAAACATGTCTCAATATCTTGGGGCATTAGAAAAAATTATGAAAAGGGTTAGTAGAGACACTTTGGAAAAGGTTCCCATACCCCCTAGGGAACTGAGAACACCCCTATCAACCTGAGGATAGGGTATGGATTAAAAATTGGAAAAAGGAGCTTCTCTACCTCATCTGGAATGGCCCACATGTAATTGTTTTGGCCAACCCCACAAGTGTTAAAGTTGCAGGTGTTATTCCATGGATTCACCACACCAGTGTCAAATGAGCTGCCAAGGAAGAAAATGACCAGGATGAGTGGGAGATAAAAACTCACCTGGGTGAGCTACTTCATGTCACCTTTGACACACTCACCAGAGATCTGCAGCCCTGCCCTAGCCACCAGGGGGTTGTATTTTAGCCATCAAGTAGGTCCTTTCACTCAAAAACAGAGAGTGGCTGGCTAGCCAGATCCAAACAAAGAAAAAAGAAAGCCTTCAATCCTAACTTACATGCCTGTAATGCAACCCTCCAGACTAGGCCCCAGTCTCTCAACAGCACATGGTTCCATAGACAATCTATAACATTTAAATACATGAGACTTTTGGGGGCCACTCCAGCTCCTACCACAGCATTCCACCCCTGGCCCCCAAAAGACTCATGTCCTTCTCCCCATGCAAAATGCAGTTAGTCCTTCTACAAGAGTCACCAAAGTCTTAGCAGTTTCAGCACTGCTAAAGACACTCCAAGTCCATAGTCTCCTCTGAGATGTAAGACAAACTTTTAGCTGTGAGCTCCTGTTCAAACCTAAGACTTAACCACTTCCAACATAAAATGTCATAGAGTAAACATTTCCATTCCAAAAGGGAGGAATAAGGGGATATAAGGTAACAGGACCAGAACAACTCCTAAACCCAGCAGGGCAAGGGTTAAATCCTGTAGCTCTGTGTCCAGCGACTGGGCTAAATTCTGGGGAGGCACGAACTCCAAGGGGGTTGGGTGGTCCCACCCCTGTGGCACTGCTGCTGACTGCAACCTCCATCTTCCCTCCTTTTGCCTGGATCCACTCACGGCCTGCTGCGTTTCCCAGCTGACAATCCATGCTCCTGGCTTCTCCAAATTTCTGGGCTCTCCACGGGACCTTAGGCTTCTCCTTCACAATTTCACACATTGCCCTCCCAGGGGCACACTGCTTGGCATCCAAGGCCTTCCTCTGAAACCTGGGTGGAAGCCTCCATGAACCCACAACTCTTGGACTCTACAAGCTTGTAAAGCCAGGGCCACGTGGACTTCTCCAAGATCCACCACTGGCTTGAGCAGTAATCTGGCTCCTTTGTGCCATGGTTGCAGCAGCTTCTGAGTGCCTAGATGGTTGGAACTCTAGGAAGTTGAATTCCAGCAAACACTTCCCTCTTTGGCCCTACAGGGATCCCTGGGGTACTCTTCACAGGACAGGATCTTTTGCCTTTTCACCCTTTAATTCGTAAAGGGTGGAATCTTGCTGATTCCTGAGTCACTGTGAAGGCCTCTTTCTTACAGTCCTGATTCCAACTTCTTGGCTTCTGTTTAATGTTAGTCTCTCGAGCAACCATATGCCTTTCCCCTCCAGATTGCAAGCTTTTTACATCTGTTCTCTCTGCCAATGTCTCCTGACTTTCACTGTAGAGCTGGCTGAAAGCAGCAAATAGAAGCCATGTAACAGTTTGGGCATCATTTTGCCTTGAGATTTCCTCCACCAGAGTAAGCAGGCCACTGCCCTTAATCTCAGTTTCAGGCAAAGTCTCTGGACAAGGGCAAAATGCTGGCAAACTTTCTTCCACAGCTTAGTACACGTGGTTTTTAGACCACTTGCCAATATTGTCTTCCTTCCCATCTGAAACTTCTTAAGGCTGGACTTTCCCATCCCATACTTTTATCAACATTCTGATCTTCTGAGAAACCAGAATCTCCCAATCAAGCTTGGTTCAGAGCCAAGGAGTAATGTGACTCGTGCAAGGTCTTGCAGGTCAGCAGGAAAAATGGACACCTAGTACTCACTCGAAGACCCCTTTGCTTCCTGGCCAGTGGAGACTGGTAGATAATGGGAGCAAAAAGGAAGTGGTAAGGGAGATTCTCCCTCAAGATTTTCTTAAGACCAAATTATTTTTCCAAAGAATCTATGGAACTGGGCATTTGGAAATGGATTCTTAAAAATAAATAAATAAATTTTAAAAATAAAAAAAACCCTTCCATGCCTAGCCCTGCCAAGCACAAGTTACCCTTGGCTTAGAGACTTAGCTGACTAAAGACTCCCGAGGACTTGCTCTTCAGACCACATCTCCAGACGCCTCTCTGGGCTTTTAATGCTCAGGCTGCTGCTGAACTGCAGAAGTTCGAGAGCTTCAGGTCTCAGAGGTGAAAATGTAGCCAAAACTGCTGGAGGAAGCCTTCGTGTCTTAGAAAACTTTATGTGGCCTGAAGTGACTGTGCTGAGGATGTCTCAGTGCACCTATTGTCAAGTGCACCTCGTGGGCACTGGACAGAAACAGTTCCTGTCCATCTTTAGCCTGAGGACGTTGGGATTGCTCAGAGAAAGGCAAATCAGGCCCCTGCGCTCCTCTCCAGTATCGTTTCAGGATTCTCTGTGACCTTTCCCAGAGTCAGTTCCCAAAGGGAATAACATGCTGGAAAGGCTGAGTTGCAAAGGGCTCGGAGGAAAGTTAAGATGGGGGGTGGGGAGAAACAGAGATGCTTCCCTAAGAGTTTTGGCCCCTTCTACCCTAGACAATGCCCGATCTGAAGTTTTCTCTTTGTGGTGAGTAACTGGGGTGCCGGAAGGCATAGACGCTGGTGCAGGAGAGTTTCCTGAGCTTTTTACCCAAGGAGATCCAGAGATGATACAGGCCTGTTAACCACAGTGTTGGCAGTCCTGGAGACAGAAATGGGTGAGATTATGGAAACAGGCCCAGAAGCATCAAAATCCAGGGAACACATGAAGATCTTGCAGCTGTACTGAAAAAGTTGATGAACTGTTTGCCAAATGGATGAGAATAATGTGGAAATTAAGGTCACTTTTAACCTTAAAATCATGAGCTATACATTCAAGGCATTTATACAAATATCCAGCACTTGGTCTGTTTGGATAGTTGTTCAGCCTCTAAGGCAGCCTCTGCCCCAGGTAGAAAGGCCACAAGAGGGACTCTAAGGTAGTAGTTCTTACTGTGAGGCTGCTCGAACATCAGACCATGTGAGATCTTGTTAAAAATGCCAATTTTCCGGCTCTCCTTCAGACCAAGTGAAGTAGAAACTCTTGGGCATAGGGACCAGAAATCGGTGTTTAAACAAAATCTGTGCTTTAAATGCTGTTCTAAGAGGACAGTCGATATAGTGTGAGTTTGGGGGAAATACAAGGAGGAAATGGGGCCACAAGCTTGGAGCAATGATTTGGACAGGTCAGGAGGCAAGGCTAAAGGCTTTAGCAAAGAATAATAGAAGACTGATTACTAATCAGATTCTGCTGAGGCATACCTGAACTGGAAGAATGGAGAAAATTTTGGCTATCATGTGGAACTGGGTAAAGGGCCTCAAAGCTGAAGGAGCAAGACTTGATGGGTATAGAAACTGGGAAGCTACTGAATCTTAATGAGTAGAAGAGCGATAGAGGGACCGTGGTGTTTAAGGAAAGTAAGTAAATCAGTAGCACAGAAATGTGGAGGTGAAGCATTCGAGAAAGTCTGCCTTCCCAGGGATATGCCCCTTGTGCCCAGCTTTTTCTGTACTCACTAATGTAAGACTAGGCACAGGAGGGATATGGTTGGGAAAGGAACAAGAAGTACTTTTGGAGGACATAGCGCTCCCTGTTAACAGGGCAGCTTTTTTTTTTTTTTTTTCACAGAGCAAGCAGTGGAACTTGCTGAGTAGATATCTTGAGAGGACAGAGGTTTGAAGAACCAAGAAGAACAAAAAAATACCCACACCATCCACTCTAAGAAGGGATTCCTGGCTTTATGAGAGACAGTGGGAGATCGTCTGCACCAGCCTCCAACATGGGAAAAGCCACCAAAATAGAGTACTCACACTTCTGTCACTTATTATACAATTGGGCTCAAAATAAGAAAAAGTGGAGCCACTTTCTGTGTAGAGGCTGACAGCCTCCCTGAGGGAAGCCTAGGGATATGGCGATAAGCACTATCTGAGGAGACAACCCCCGCAAGCGTGAGAGCTTGTGATACTCAACTCAGGTTTCCTTGGAAGAGTCTGCAGCAGCTGCCAGGTTAGTCAGTTTCTTCTTTCTAGCCTAAGTCTCATACAGAGATACCCAGAGCTTAAAGAGGGACAGAAGAAATCCTTCTAAGTGTTGTCTGGCTTTTTTCCCTCTACCCCAACCCTAAATTTAAGATCTGGATCATAATTGCTTCAGAAGCTGGCCTGGCTTCCTTCTGTCTCTCTTTTTCATAGAATGCCCAGATCTGAAGGCTCCACCAGCCCTCTGCTCCTCTCAAACATGACTACTTCCTTCTCCCCACATACGTTCCCGGTTGCTGATCTTTGGGAGAGGTTCCTTGACTCTGTGTCCTTTCCTCCATGGCTGTGTCCACTCACAGTCACAATAAGGAGCAGGCAACTCAGGGAAGGAAAAGAAGATGAGACAGAGGCTGGAAGGCCTTAGTAGTGACTGTGCACTGCTGCTGCACCAAGGCCAGGAATTCTGTAGGGAGCCCACAGATTACATGTCACTCTCTTCCTAACACAATTTATTGTTTTAGATCACTTGATAAAAATTTGACCATGATCTTAGTTTGTTTCTTCTTCTTTCTCTAATGCCACCTGCCCATTCTCTGTCGTATTTATGCTCATTCCTCTGAAATCGGGGTAACGCAATAACACTCACTGGGCTCTCCGTGGGGACCTCAGGTGCACTGGAATTGGCGAAGTGGCAGGAGCAGCCTGGACTGTGGCAGAAGGAATCAGGCAGAGGAGAAGGAAGAAAAGGAGTTGGAAGGAACTCAAATAGGCCCAGAAGGAGGTTGTGGAGACCTGGGCCTGGTAATGAGTTGGCCTTAACCCATAGGCATGCTCTGGTGCCTCAGGTACAGCAAGTAATGACATTCTACTCCCTGAGCCCTTGCTATCCAACCTCGACCTTACTAATACACACTGGAACAGGACTACTGTTCTCTGCTTTTGGTTCAGCGTCCACTTGTGGGAACTGGAGCTGAAGCATACTTTACTCTGTCCTCTGAATCAATGATCTGTCTACTTCTCCAGGTCTTGAACTATTGCATCTTCAGAGAGGTCACACAGTTCATGTGGCTTAGCCATGTGCTGGGGAGAAATGAGACAGAATCACATCTCTCCCTTGAATCCCTCCTTCCATTATTACCTAGTGTCTACATCTCCGTGAACACATCTTATTTCTTTGAGATACTGAGGGCCTCATGAGATAATGAAGGTTGCGTGGGAAAATGGGACATGAAAAACTGCCTGAAGGCTGGAAGGGAAACGTAGATATTGATGAGTCAGCCAGGAACTCTGAATTCTAGATCCTGCTCTACAACTTCAGGATGATGATGTGCTTCTTCCTAAAGCTCTTGTATTCAGAGAACAGTGACCTCAATTCCGTTTACTCCTATACATATTTAAAGGTAATCACTTACTGTCAATTGCCTTAAATCAAAATCACTGATTTTTTAAAGATAAATTGTCACACTGTAGCCCAGGTTAGTCTTGAACTCACCATGTAACCCAGGCTGGCTTCAAACTCTGGCAATCCTCCTGTCTCTGCCTCTTGAGGGCTGGAATTACAACTGTGTGCCACCAACCCCAGCTAATTTTTATGTAGTACGGGGTAATCGAACCCAGGACCTTGTGCATGCTAAGCAAATGTTTTAACCACTAACCTATGCCCTCCAGAACCCAAAAGCATTATTCTCTCAAATAGGATCCATGTTCCCTGCTTGCCTCCTCTCCGGGGAATGACGTCAGTATAGACGAAGACCTGAAAGATGTGCTTTGAAGCAGCTAAGTATTGTAACAGAGGCTGGAACCTTTGGGAAAATGGTCTGCCCTTCTTCTGACCCACTTTTGGGGGCTTATGATAGCAGTAACTGCTAGCACCACTGATCCAGTGCTTGCTTCAATTTTGAGTTAATCTTTTCAAAAAGCTACATTGCTAAATGAATGTATCTGCACTGGTGGAATGATAGCAGCTCTCCAGGAAGCAAACAATGTGGATTCACACAAAGACAACAAAGCCTTGTGCACAAAGTGGAATTACTCCTTCTTAGTTCCAAGGGCACAACCTCAAATAGCTTGGGAAGGGATGATGGGACAGTTATTCTCTAAAGCTTTGGAAATAAAATTGGGTTAATTTTCTCCCAAGTCAATTCCTCTTCTTGGCTTAGATTTTTTTCATTCTTTTAGTCATCAACCCATGAAATCACCTCTTTCCTCATTCAAGTTCATTGGATTCAGGATACATCTAACAGGGCCAATACTGTCTACTAAACTTCTACCTCTAGCCATTACCTTCCCTCCTTTGTAAGGCATCTCACATTGAGGTTTTACAGTAGATTTAGCAATGTATATGACTAAATGAGGCCTTAGTTTGTTCTTTTATGCTGTCTGTAGAGAAGCATCACCAGAAAGGCATGACATGCAGAAAGCTACCCTCCTGACCATCATTAGCAGCCTTAAACCAGGTGGAAAGGATGGACAATTCAAGAATTTAGCATACATAAAAGCTGCAGAAGTGGGACAGGCTTATTTTTTCTAAATAACTAGGTAAAATATGAAGAAAAAATGTTCCAAATGTTTATAGTACATTTACTGTGGTCAGTCACTACATGAGGTGTGATTATTTGGGTCTCATTTCAACCTCATAGCAGTCCTGCATGGTTGGAATCATTATTCCAATTTCACAAATCAGAAATCAGACTCAGAAGGGTCTCTTGTCAAAAAAAAAAAAAGTTATTTTGAAGCACCATTTCTGGGTGGTTTGCATCAAGTGAGCTTTTTTAATGTTTACATTAATATGAAATGTCATTTTCATCAGAAAGTAAAATTTTATGAAATACTAATGCATACATGGAAACCTTGGCCAACATCATAAACTAAGCTCTGACACAGATATAAATCCATGTCGTTCAGCTTCTTCTGATACCACATCATATTTTGTTAAGAAGTAATTAAATAGAGAGAGAACAAAACATCAGAAGAAAACAGTTGCCATCTATCCTGGCTCTGACTAGAGCCATAACTCTAAGCCATATTCTTTACTTTGCTGGAGTATTTTTGGATTTTCCATCCTGGCATCAGATGTGTACCAATCTAAGAAGCTCCAGGACTTTTCACTCCATTATCAATTAATTGCTCAGATCTTCCAGCAGAGGAAGGTTGAAAAGCCATAATAATGGATATTTCTTTAGGACACAGAACAGTATGGCACCACTTTGGAAGTCTCTAGGGCAGGAAAACCAAAGCCCAAAAAAGGCCATTCACCATTGACCTATGCTTTTTACAATGAGACAGGCACCTAGATGAGGGCCTAGATTGTCTCCCTAATCACTGCATTTTATAAGCCTGTGTGGAGAGGCTCAGCAGGAAAGGAGAGATCAAGTTCTTTTACATCCCTGGGCCTGCAACGGCCTTCAGGCCATCTCTTGCTGCTTGGGATTCTTTGGCTGAAGACACTACATAGTCGATACTCAGGAGAAAGACAAATGGAATGGGCATACTTATCCTAGGGCAAACTAATCACCAGAGTAAATCACCCTGAACACTGGGTTTGACTGTAGATGGAGATAGAATCAAAGACAGCGAAACTGTCCCTAACTTAGTAATTCTCTCTGGGCTCCTTTCAGAGGACAATAATACTCTTGTTTTCCTTTTCTACTGAAAAAAAAAAAGAATGAAGAAAGAGAGTAGGCCTCATGGCCACCTTACATTTACTCAGCACTTGATACCTGACAAACTAATGTTAACGAGTGTGGGGAAACTGAGTAGTGAGATAAATGCGTACAAATCAGTAGCTAGAGATATATCTGAAATAGACATGTTCATTCTTTTATTTGTAAAGATATTATTTATCAGTCTTGTGTGAAGTGCTGAAGATACAGGGCTGAATAAGGGACAGTTCAGGGTCCTCTGTGTGATGGAGGAAATAATCTGTCCTCAATTTTCTGTGGATAACAGCATCTTGTAATTGGGTGCCTCAGAATCGTATGTTCTTTCACCACTTCTGCCATTCCAAATGGTGACTTTCCTTAGACTGCAGACATTGGACATGCTTCCCTTCTGTGCAGTTTCTGGTGTCTTACAAGGCTTGACCGCCTGCTAAAGTTTCTGCTACACATGCTACAAGAATACGGCTGCTCACCTGTGTGCGTTCTCTGATGCTTAATAAGGTGAGAGTTCTGAATAAATCTTTTTCCACACTCATGGCACTTAAAGGGCTTCTCTCCTGTGTGAATTCTTTGGTGTGTGTGTAGATTTGTGTTGTGACTGAAGCTTTTACCACACCATGAGCATCTGTATGGTTTTATTCCTTGATGTGCCATGAAGTGCTTATTAAGATCGGAACTCCATCTGAACCTTCTATCACATTGTTGACATTTGTAGGGCTTCTCTTCAGTGTGAATTCTCTGATGCTTAATAAGGTCAGAGCTAACTCGGAAGCCTTTTCCACATTCCTGACACTTGAAAGGTTTGTCTCCTGTATGGCCCCTCCTGTGAAGATCGGTGAGTTCTGGTGGCCTTTGTTTAGAGGTTGACAACTTCTTTCTCTTCTTCCTTAAAAAAGCTCGACCCCGTTTCTGTACCTTGTATGTACCATCATGATTTTCCCTGCCTGTTGTTTTCAGGGAAATGTTCATTCTGGTCTTCCTTGATACTTTGCATCTTGGTTCCTGTACCTCAGATGTAGAAACAGTTTTAGGTGCATTATTTCCAGTGTCACTTTTGAGCTTTAACCCTGTTAAAATAAATAGAAAAATCATTAATCTGTTTCCCACAGCAAGAAAACTACTTGAATGGAACTACAACAGAAAGACAGAATTTTAAAAGCAGCAAGAGAAAAGCAGGAAATATTTTACCAAGACAAACCCTTTCAAGTTACCACAGATTTCTCAATGCAAACTTTAAGGGCCAGGAGAGCCTGGAGCAAATTTTTCTAAATTTTAAAAGACAGCAAGTGTCAACCCAAGTTGTTATAGCCAGCGAAATCATCCCTAAAAATTGAAGGAGAAGTAAAATAATTTTCATGACCGAGAATCCCTCAAGAAACATACAACCCAGCACTGCAGAAAATACTTAAAGGAAATTTTAAGAGAAACAGAGAAGCAGCACCAAAGAACATGGAGAAAAGAAAACATCTAAAGAGAAAGTATAACAAAAAATAGACATCAATCATATGATTGGTATCCCACTAAAACAGTATCAGCCTTCTCATAAAAACTGTGAAACTTCCCACCATAATTATTATTTTTATTAGTATGTTAGTTTATAAAACATAATAATTATACACAACATGGAGACTTGGTATACAATCTTAATCTGTGAAACTTTTATGTGTATAGATATTTAGCTGGGAGTAGAGTAGCAGAAGGCGGTGGTTTTGATTTGGAATATTACTAGTTTTAAAAACAGTAAGAGCAGGTAAATAAGTGGTTCTTGAGGTCTTTTCCCTTAAAGTGTCATTGAGTGGTAAAGATAAAAGATCACACAGTCTTAGTCGATTGAGTAAAAAAACTCTGTCAGCTATTAGTTCAACCTGTGACTCTTCCAGTTTGTCTCAGTTTCATGCTCTGTAAACTAAATTTGTAAGAATGATCATTTCTTCCTTCTCCTCTTTGGAAAAGAACTCTTAAAAAATTCTGAAACAGATAAGCATGCCATTACACTTATTGCATTATGTGTGATATACTTTTGAGATATAGACTTAAGTTCATGTAGTGATTCACTTATTTGATCTTTGATATAAGTTTAACCTAAGAAACCTGACTGCTGTAATGATAACCTGAATGTCTTTTGTATAGCAGCACCATAATAGCCAAAATCTTGGAAGAAGCCAATATGCCTGAGTACAGATGACTGGATAAAGAAGATCTGGTATTATACAAAATGGAATATTACTATGCCATTAACAATAACACATTTGAATCATTTTTAGGAAAATGGAGGCACCTCGAGACCATGATGTTCAGTGTAATGAGTCAGACCCAGAAGTTCATTATAGGGTTTCTCTAATATGAGAAAACCAGACCATAAAAAAGTAAGAGACCTGAAAGAAAGTAAAAAGATGGACTTTGAAAAAAGAAAAGGAGAAAGGGGAATGGGAGGGTGGAAAGGAAAAAGGGAGATGATGTGTTAAAAAAAGAGAGAGAGAGAACTAAACTGGGGTGATGTTGGGAGGGAGGGGAGAATTGTGGGACAGTCAAAAAGGGAGAAGGGATTGTAATTTTGATGTGATATATATGTGCACAAAATACTCAAATTCAATGTAAACATTATGTGTTGCATATATATGGGGTGGGGAAAGGGTTCTTGGGTAGATTTATGTCTTCCCCAATCTGACTGGCAAAACTTCTGACAGCATCATTTAAACCAGACACACTGGCAACGGGGATCAGTCTGCAGCCTGTCAACAGCATGCAGCCAGGAGAAATACTTGCCTTATATACTGGACTTGAGACTTTCTCCAACTCCAGCCAAAACATACGAAAACACTCAAGCAGAACAGAAAAAAACTCCCAGCCATATCGGGGGAAATGGAAAGAAGCCTCTTTCATAAAATAGATATGAGACTCCCCTCTTCAACAAGAGATACCAAAATGAAAGGCAGGACCAGTAAGAGGAGCTTAGCCGCAACAAGTGGCAGAACTTAGGAGGGCTCTTTATCTCGATGGATCTGAAATCTCCTTTTCCGCTGAGACCTCTTGTCCTAGAGAGATCCCTTCTGTGCTTTTAGGCAACACCACCCAGGACCCATGGGAGACATGCCAAAGAGCTGAAATTAACACCATAAAGGCTCTGAAAATTAAGCTGCCAATGGAAGCATATATTAAAAGTCAAAATAATCTGGTGAACTGAAAAAGGGTCACTGGTAAAATACATCATTTAATAGGATTCAGATTCTCCTAACATAAGACAAAAAGATAAAGTTTTTAAAAATCATTCATCAGAACAAGAACCAAGAAAGTCACAACCTGAATGTGAAAAAGAAGTCCAAAAAACATATGAGCAAACTAGAAATCAAAAACAGAAAGAAAACAGAAAATATAAAGAAATGAAAACACATTTCTGAATAATTCACAAGTCAGAGAAAGTGTTGAGGAAATTTTTAAATATTTAGAGTTGACAATAAAATTATTATATATCAAAATATATGAAATGTAGTTAAAAGATGTGATAAAAGGAAAATCTGTAGTCATAAGTGCTTATAATAGAAGAATGTCTCAAATCAGTCATTTTAATTATACCTCAAGAAACTCTAAAAAAGATGAATAAACCTAAAGCAGGCTTAAAAGGGAAAATAAAAAATCTGAGACCAGGAATCACAATTTAAAAGCTTCTTTTAAAAAAACTAATGAAATTGTTAATTTTTATCAAGACTGACACAAAGAAAAGACACAAATTACCAATGTCAAGAATGTAGGCTGAGCTACAAAGCGAGACCTTGTCTCAAAAAACAAAGACAAAAAAAGAATGTAGGGCTGTAGGAATGGTACAGTGGTTAAAGCACTTGCCTTGCAAGCTCAGTGTCCTGAATTTGATTCCCCAGCACCACATAAACCAGGTGTGGTGGTGCACACCTGTAATCCCTACACTCAGGAGGCTCACTCAGGAGAACTGCCCTGAGTCCAAGGCCAACCTGGGCTACATAGTGAGTTCAGGACCAACCTGGGTTACAGAGTGAGACCCTGTCTCCAAAAAATAAAATAAAATAAGAATGAATATCCTGTAATCCCAGCTACAGAAGCTTTGCTAGGAAGATCTTGAGCTCAAGGCCAGCCTGGGTGACACAGCGATATCCCTATCCAAATGACAAAAGTAAGGAAGGAAAGACGAAAGGAGGAAGAGAGGAAGGGAGGGAGAGAAATTGAAATGGGCTGTATCACTACATATTCTACGGCATGTGTTCATGAATCTTAAAAGTTAGTAAAAAAATGGACTGACTTGTTAATCCTACCAGAATTCAACCAATTAAAATAGATAATCTAATAGTACTATGAACATTAAAACTTTATAATTTAAAAGGTCCCCCTATTAAAAAAAAAAAAAACAGGTCCAAATGGTGTTGCTGGAGGACTCTTTTAAAGAACTAATAATTGTTTGAAACCTCTACCAGGAAAGAGGAGGCAATTTTACCCAACTCATTTTATAAGACCAGGATAGCTGATATCAAAGCCATACAGCCAGTGCTGAAAAAACAAACTACACACTAACATCTCCCATGAACTTAAATATAAAAACTGTCAACAAAATACTAACTGACTGCAACTGAAACATACTGTAACAAAGTGGGATTTATTAAAAGTATGCAAGGCTGACCCAGAATTTGAAAATTGATCAACATAACCCACAATTTCAACAAACGAGGACAGGCCATATTCTGCTATCATATGCAGAAAAAGTATCACACAAAATCCCAAATCTGCTCGTGATAAAAAAAATTCCTAATGGCAGGAATTACATAAACTTGATAAAGAATATCCACCAAGAAACCCAGTAAACATGATAGGTAATAATGAAAGACTGAGGAGCTGGGAGTGTGCTCGGTGGTTAAAGCATTTACCTATCATGTGCAAGGTCCTGGGTTTGATTCCCTAGCACTACATAAATTGGGTATGGTGGCACACAGCTGTAATCCCAGCACTCGGGGAGGCTGAGGCAGGAGGATTACCGGGAGTCCAAGGACAGCCTGGGCCCCACAGTGAGTTCAGGACCAGCCTGGGCTACAGACCAAGACTCTGTCTCAAAAATGAAAAAAAAAAAAAAAAAAAAGACTGAGTATTTTCACAGTAACTTTCAGAACGAGGTAAACATGTCTTCTCTCGTCACTCTAATTCAACAAGAACTAGAAGTTGGATCTAATGTAATAAGGCAAGAGAAAGAAATAAAAAACATTCTGGATTATATAATTACCCATGTTAAAAAAATCTGAAGATATCCACAACAAAGACTTGGAACCAATGAGCAAGTTCAATATGGTCTTGGGATACAAGAGCAAAACAAAATCCATGGCATTCCTGTATAAGAATAATAAGTGCGCCAGAACCAAAATTAAAAATAGTATCACTTATAATTGTTCCAATAAAGATGAAAATCTTAGGGCATATATTTAACAAAGCATGGAGGGTACCTCTACACCAATAATCACAAAACATCAATGAAATTAGTCAAAGAAGCCCTAAATAAATAGAAACCAATTCTTCTCAAACTCATGTACATATTTAGTGTCATTTCTGGCAAAATCTCAACAAAGTTTATTGTAGATGTAGATAAACTTACTCTAAAATTTACATGGAAAGGTACAGGTTCTGTAATGGTTATAAGAATCTTTACAAAGTAGACTAAAGCAGTGAAAATCACTCTGTCAAGTAGATATGAAGGCTTATTGCACAGCTACAGTGACCATTATTCAGAGGGACCAACACACCGCTCAGGAGAATAAAATACACAGACACAAATATACCCAACACATCCTTGAGAAAAAGCACAAAAGCAATTTCATAAAAAAGGAAAGGGTTTTTTTTTTTTCAATAAATGGTGCTACAGCAATTGGATGTCTACAGACAAAATAAAATGATTCTCAACTTAAAACTCACACCTTATATAATATCAACTTAAAATGTATCATGGACTTAAATATAAAACACACAATTACACAATTTGACTTAGTAATACCTGTTCGGAGGATATTTTCAAATAGTTAGAGGCAACATACAACAGAAATACATGTACACCCATGTTCATAGCAGCACAACTAACAACAGGTAAACTGTTGAAGACACCAAAATATTCATCAAAAGATGAATGAATACAAAAACTGTGACTTGTATACACAATGTCTTCCATAAAGACAGACTTGAGGCTTTTGTAGGTAAAGGGAGGCAACTTGAGACCATCATATTTAGTGAAGTTAGTCAAATTCAGAAGGTTAAATATTGCATGGTTTCTCTCATATGAGAAACTTCGAATACAAATAGATCATAGAATTAAATGAGTGAGATATTGGGAGTCAGCGGGATGAGGGCGGGTACAGGAGAGCAAGAAAAGGAAGGGAAAGAGATTTTGAAGTTAACATGATATATATGTGCCCTAAATTCTCAAGCTCAAGGTAAGCACTGTGTATTGCATATACATATACTAATAAAAATGGGGGGGGGGAACATAAAATTTTACAAGTTTTAGAAGAAAACCATAGAAAGGTAGGGCAAAGCTCATTAAAGTTCTAGACTTCACACCAAAACCTACAAGGTATAAAAGACAAAAATTTAATTTAATTTAATTTAAAAATCTAAAAGTTTTCACTCCATAGATGCCCATGGGAAGAAAGTAAAAGCATTATATAGACTAAGAGGAATTAACTGCAAACCATGTATCAGACAAAACATGGCCAAAAATGTATAAAGAATTCTCAACACTAAACAGTTATAAAAGACAAACAATCCAATTAAGATATGAGCAAAAGACATTATACTGAAGAAGATAAAAAAAGAACAAGCAAGTACATGAAAAAATATAAAAACATCATCAGCTATTAAGGAAATGCAAACCAAAACCATAATGAGATATCACTATGTATCTATCAAAAGACCTAAAATTATTTTAAAACACACTAAACACAGGCAATGATTTAGAAAAACTGGATTGCTCATACATTGCTAGTAGGAATGTAAAATGGTACAGCCATTATGAAAAACAGCATAGTAGTTTCCTATAAATTAAACATATAATTATCATATCAACCAGTAATCATACCCTTGAAGTATTTACCCTAGATGAGTGAAAATTCTAGGGAAAAACCTGTACATAAACATGCAATGGCAGGGCCTGGACAAATGGCAGAGTGGTTAAAGCACTTGCCTTGCAAGCATAAAGCCATGAGTAGATACCCCACCCCTACATAAAGCTGGGCGTGGTGGTGCACACCAGTAATCCCAGCACACAGGAGGCTGAGGCAGGAAGATTGCCTTGAGTCCAAAGCCAGCCTGGGCAACATAGTGAGTTCAGGACCAGCCTGGGCTACAGAGCAAGACCCTGTCTCCAAAAAAAAAAAAAAAACCTTTTAAAAAAAGAAAAAAATGTCCATGGCAGTTTTACTTAAATAGCCAAAAGATGGAGACAGCAAAGATATCTTTCAGTGGGTAAACATTTGAACAGACATATGGAATTCTATTCAGCAGTTAGAGAGAAACAAGGTATTGATACTTGCAACAACTAAGATGAATTTCCAGGGAATTATTACACATTCAAAAAGCTAATCCCAAATTATACACTTTATAATTCTGTTATGACTTGTATCTGGAATGTCCTCTATTTGGAAGGTGATTGGACTGGAGGGTTAATTGGATCAAATGGATGAATCTGTGGATCTCACGTGCTGTTAAAAGGTGGGCCCTGGGTGCGGCAGGTCACCGATCCTTTCCCAGCTTCTCTCTAACCCCCTCCCCTTTCTCTTGCTATGCCACTGCCAGCTGGCCACAACCAGACTGAGACCCCTGAAATGTGAGCTAAAATAGACCTTCCTCCCCCAAGTTGTGAGTGTCAGGTATTGTGCTCCCGTAATGAGAAAGTGACTAATGCGCTATCCTCATAACATTTTTCAAAAAGCAAATTTTTAGAAATGTAAACCAGATTAGTGGCTGGCATGAGTTAGATGGGCACGAGTGGGGGTGTATACATGAATATAGAAAGGCAACAGAGGGATCCATGTGGTAATGGCCTAGTCCAGTATTTTGACTATGGAAGTGAATACACAAATCTCCACATATGATAAAAGTATCCAGACCCACTATGCACACAAACACACACAAAAACTAATTCAAGTAACACAGGGAATCTGAATAAAATCAGTAAGTTGTATGAAAACCTGTATCTGGTGTCTTAGTTACTTTTACGTTCCTGTGATTCAATACCTGATATGCACAAATTAGGGGAGCAAAGGTTTATTTTAGTTCACAGTTTCAGAGGGTCACAGTCCACTCAGGGGCAGCTGGCAACAGCAGGAGTACACGACAGAGGTGGGGGCAGCGCCTCACAGAATTACAAACAGGAAGCCAAGTCAAGTCCCCAGTGAAGGCATATATACTTTCAGGTCCCACCTCAGTAATCCACCCCCTCTAGCTCTAGCCTCAGTGTTCCACCTCTTTAAGGTATGGAAGGTGCAGTAAGCCACCAGCACACACCTGTAATTCAATCTGCCACACATCTGTCCTCCACCACACACCTGTAATCCATTCCTCCAAACCAGGCCCCCACCTCCCAACAGCACACAGTTCTATAGACAATCCACAACATCCAAATACATGAGACTTTTGGGGGACACTCCAGATCCAAACCACAATATCTGGGTTGTAATATAATAGTAGTTTTGCAAAAGTTACTATTGCAAGAAACTGGGTAATGTATATATAGATTCTCTTTGTATTATATTTTAAATCTGCATATGAATGAACTTAATGAAAACTTCAATTACAAAATGAATGTAGAAGCAGAATATTAAAATGTTAAACTCATGTAAAGGTTCCTATCAAAGAGCATTTCACCTTTCCTTGGTATGTACCTACCTGTTGGAAATCTATAATCCTATCCTTGAACTTAAACTGAAACTATAATCCTATCCTTGAACTTATGAAGACCTTGGATCTGTACTTCCTTTCCTTGCTCTAACTATGTCACTTTAAAGTGCAAAAATGCTTTGAGAATAAAACCTTCAAGTCATAAGCTGCCATATTAGTTCCAGATTATTTCCCAAAAGAGTGGATGACTCTTTTATAGTTTTTTTTTAAAAATTAATTAAGACAGGACCTTACTCTGTAATCTAGGCTGCCTTCAAACTCACGGCAACCCTCCAGCTCAGCTTCCCAAGTGCTGGGGTTGCAGGCACAGTCAGCTGGGAAACTGAACCCAGGGCCCTGGGCTTGCTAGGCAAAACTGTGAATCCAGTAATGTCTTTATATGTCACTGTGGATGTGAGTGAATATGCAACGAGGAAGCTAGGAACTGAACCTAAGAATGACACGAACAAATTGTATGTGAAACATGAATCCGGTGTTATTGAAGGCAGGGTTGGTTAGAGATAAGCATGGCTACAGTAGGATGGGGAGAGTGAAGAGGCTGAGACGTGGCTGGATTCAGGATATACTTGAAGACAAGAGTGAAGAGGATTTGCTGACAGATCAGCTGTGAAAAATAACAGGAAGACTGGAGCAACAGGTGACTGAGGTTTCTGGCCTGAGCACTGCGTAAAGAGTCGTTCCCCTTTGCCAAGGTGGGACAGATAATTGCGAAAGGTCAGCAAGGGGAGAGCCAGGAAATGGCAGATTAATAATTCTATTTAGAAGAAATACGTATTTATTTCTTTTCCCCACTATTTTTACTAATATGCATACGTAATACATAGTGTTTACAATGAATTTGGGTGTTTCATGCACATATGCATTTCTAAATCTCTCCAAATGACGTGGGTGTAACTTCACTTTCCCCCAAGGGAGAACGATCCGTGGCAGAAACACGTGCTCCCTCGGGTGCAATTTCAACGAACCGAGGAAACAACATATCACTCAATCTGTACACAAAGAGAAGAAAAATTCTTTACCTAGAAAGGTGACAGTCTCATAATTATCCTGCATTACATCATTGTAGAGGGTCTTCTGCTTAAGGTCCAATAACTGCCATTCTTCTTCAGTAAAATACACGGCCACATCTTCAAATGTCAACTGACTCTAAAGAAAAGAATGACCTTCAGTTCAGTACTTGCCTCTGCAGACACTTTCCTACAAGCCATCTCTACATTACACGGCAGGCCAGATATTGAACAAGTAAACAGCACAAGGTTGAGCGGAAGGTGAGATGGCAGAAAGGAAGGGGCCAAGTAGACCAGAAAGCAGCCTGGGAGGACCCAATTCCCATTCCCACTGTGCCAAGCCTAGTTCCCTGGAGTACATTCTGTAGAAGGGTCACAGGCAGCAGGGATAAGCACACACGAGGCTGCCTCAAAAAGCTGGAAAGTACAGCTCACCTGGTACTCAGGCAAGTTGAGCTCAGAAGCCATCTTCAATGTTTGATGCTTTTCTGCTCAGAAAGGCCTAAAACCTGTGGAGTATGCACAGCTGTGGGCAGAAAAGAGCCAGAGGAAATTTCTCTTTTCTGTTTATGAATATCCTAAGCTGATTTCTAAAGTGCAGAATCTTAGGACATCTTCCATAAAGTTGGATCACTGGGACAAATATGTACATGGTCTCTGGAAGTGGCCACCTGCTGGGAAAAGGAATCAAATATCCTCCACTCATAGACCCATTTCTCCCAGATAACTGTTTTCCCAGATTTCTTTTTTTAGGGAGAGGTCTCTCTGTAATCCATGCTGGTCCTGAGCTCACTATGGAGCCCAGGCTGGCCTCAAACACATGGTGACCCTCCTGCCTCAATCTCCAGAGTGCATCAGGCATGCACAACCACGCCCGGCTTATGTGGTGCTGGGGAATCAAGCCCAGGACCTTGTGCTTGCTAGGCAAGTGCTCTAACCATTCTGCTACATCCCCATCTCCCCAGATTTCTTGAGAGAAATTAATTTAAAAACTTACTAAATAGATTAAATTTCAGAAACATATCATCCAGTGAGCTGGGCAAGAATCAGACATAGGTCCTCAAGTGTACAGTAGGAAATGTGGAGACGTCTGTTTTTTCTTATTTTTTGGTGTGCTTTTGTTTTTCATATTTTGCCACTTGATAGCACATTCCTAGTCCCAATTTCTACTGTCACTTGGAAGGATGTGGTGGTCCCCATCTGTCCCTGTTCCATCTTCCTTCCTCTCATGTTTCTAAGGTGCAGAGGCCATGGGTGCAAATACCAGGGTTCTGTGGTTTCTATATTGCTGCAACTCAGGCCAGTTCCCATCTTCGCCCACCTGCTGCTGCACCACCTGGGAAGTAGCACTGCGAGCACAGCTGGGCGCCTGACACACTCCTACCTCCTTCTAGCTGAACCAACTGCTATCACAGCTCCCAGGAGAAGAGAATTATTATGAAGCTCCTCACCTCTTTCATATACAGGCTGGGTTTCTTTGTGAGTAGGCCCGCCCTGTAGTTCTTGTAGTACCTGGTATGTATTCCAATATTCTTTCTGGAACACACCCATTGGTTGGGGCTTTGCTGGCTTCCACTTAAAGCCTGGGGTCACTGTTGTACCTCCCAAGACTACTGCCTCCTTTCCCAGCTCATGCGCTGTGACCCAGAAATAATCCCTATCCTCATTAGCACAACGTTTACTTTTGGGTTTGAAGTCATAATGGAAGAAGTAGAGCACTGATGTGGTGAGTAACCCAGAGATACTGAGTCACTGTGTTCTCATAAAAACTATACCCAGGGGGCTGGAGGAGTGGCTCAGCAGTTAAAGCACTTGTCTATCAAATGGTACATCAAGCACCAAGTACCTGAGTTCAACTCCCCAGCACCACATAAACCAGGCGTGGTGGCGCATGCCTGTAATCCCAGCACTTGGGAGGCTGAGACAGGATGACTGCTGTGGTTCCAAGGCCAGCCTGGGCTCCACAGCCTGGTCTACAGAGTGAGACCTTGTCTCAAAATAAATAAATAAATAATAAAAATAAAAACTATACACAGAAATTGAGAACATTAAGATAGAAAGAAAAGAGATGTGACTCCTTCTGACTCCCCAACCCTGGTGTCCCTAACCCTGTGTACACGACCACAGAACAAGCTACTAACAGGGCTAGCTGGCTTGTCTCTTCTCAAGCTGCCTTCTGTGGCTCACTTGCTTGCTTGCTTTTTTATAGAGCTGGAGGTCAGGCCCTTGGCCTCCACGGTGAGCTATGTACCCAGGCCGTTTTTGATTTCTGATTTTGAGACATGGTCTTGTTAAGCCACTAAATTGCCCAGGCTGCGACCAAACTTGCAATCCCCCTGCCTCAGCCTCCCTGAGTCCTGACACTGGCTTGCTTTCTCAACTTGGGTCCCTGCCTTCGTGGACTCATGCCTTTGAATTTTCTTTGACAGATAAGGAGTTCCATTTAAATTTTCATGTCAGCCAGATTTTCAATCTTCCTATAGCCAAGAAAAGATTTCATAGGGAAAGAGGATGGAATGGAGTGAAAAATGAGGGAAGAGGTGGGCTCTAACTCCCTTACACATGACTTGGCTGCAATAAGACATAAATCTGCCCTGTTGTATGAGGAGAAATAGGGTGCTGCCATTTCCCAAGGTGTACCTTGGTTCCCCACTCACTAGCAGCACCAAGAACAGGTGCTTCTTCAGCGGCAGGAGAGTGGCTGCTTTTTCTCCAGGCCCAGAGGCATGTGTTTCTGCTCCAGAAGACACTAGCCTTCAGCATCCTGACTGGCACTTCTATCATTGCACACCACTGCTTTAGCCATCCATGTCGTCTCTTCCTTCGCTGCCTACCTACAGTTGTTCAATTTATACTATTCTCTCTCTCGCTGGGTCTCTATAAGTACTATTCATCTTTCTAAAAGGTTCCTCCTTTTCCAACTCTCTCCAGCCTTTTATTTTTTTTCCAAGAACCCAAGTTTGTCTCCCTGTCCACGCCAGACAAGGCCTGCCATCCTCAATTCACCCTTGCCCTAAAGAGGGAAGAATGCATTTTTTTTTCTCTGAGATTAAAAAAACAAAAGCTGCACGAGGAATTCTGAAACATGTGGACTATCTGTTGTAGGACTGTGGTTCCAGGTCCTTCTGGTACCCTAAAGGAACAAGAGAAATGTGACTTAATCCAACTCATTCCCTGATGAGTCCTACCCTGATGTACCCCCCTCACCCAATTCATCATGCACGTAAGGAATTGCCCTCACCTCATTCTCTGTTCCTCCAGCTTCTCTCTGCAAGCGCTCTACCAGGGCCGCAGCCTGCCCAATGTTCTGTGGATGGTGCTTCTGAACCCAGCTCTGGGTCTCCTGGGGCAGAATCGTCAGAAACTGCTCTAGTACCAGCAACTCCAAGATCTGCTCTTTTGAGTGGGTCTCTGGCCTCAGCCATTGATGGCACAATTCCTGAAGGTGATTGACAGCCTCTAGTGGTCCAGGTGCTTCTTGATAGCAGAAGCTCCGAAAGTGCTGGCGAGCGCTCTCAGGACAAAGACCTTCTATTTGTGGGTTATATTTCTTCCTCTGATCGAAGCTCTCTTTCACAGATGTCTTAGTCTCGCACACAGCCCCCATGCAGGGGTTGAAGCATGTATCTGCCTCCAACTCACTCATCATCATTTTGTGTAGGAAGAGCTTCACTCCTGTGTGTGCTACTGACACCCCACTGGTGCCACCAGTGAGGACTGAAGCCCCATCCAGCTTGGTACAAAACCAATGAATGTATCTTTTTTCCAAGGGCACTGAGGGAGAAAAAAAATACAGGTCAAGGAGAAAACCACATGATACATATTCATTTGCTACTTATAGAAGACAAAAATGAACATAAAAGTTCCTTCCCTGCTTCCCTTTTAAAAGCAACTGCCAAATATTTGGACTGCTGGTGACAGTGTGCTGCTTTCTTTTCCTTCGTTAATAAACTCTGAAACAAAGTACACATAGGAGACAGAAGTCAAAAATGCCTTGTTCTCCCCCAACTAACTTTTTATTTTAGCAACTCAAGAAAGATTGGTGATGAAAAAAGAGGCATCCACTGACCAATACTTAATCTATGTGCTTCCTGTCTGATCCTCACAAATAGGACATGCTTGAATTACTGTAAGCTTTAACAGATCATCTCAGTCTTTCGTCTTTAGTCAGGAGAAACATAATTTCTGTGTCCCTTTCATCCTCTCACAGAGATTGAAGCTTTTACTTCTGAGGCCATTCGATATTCTCATTTCCACGTTACTACTCCAGATAGGAAAACTAGGACAGCAACATCAGAGATGTAATTAAGGAAAAAGTAAAGTTATTCCTCTCAGCAAATTTCCTCCCACTAAGCAATAGGGTGAGCAGCCTTTGGGGTGGTGATGCACTTCTTTGGAAGACTGGTAAAGGACACTATATTAAATTTGGTGCTTATTTTAACTGGAACACCTTCCAGTTTGCTTTCATTTAGAAGATATCCAGACTGCAGCTTGTTCAGGAAGAATTAGGAAACCTGTATAGACCACGAAGGTTTTTTAAACAGCTAGTAAGAGTAACCCCCTCCTCACTTTACATGTCCTCAAGACAGGACTTTACATGTACCGTCAAGGCTGAGGATGGCCTTGGCAACTTGATTCTCCCTGAAATGACCCAACAGAAACAGAAACACATTTGTCTCTGGTATGCCCCTAATATTCACATGGTTGGCTCATTCGTGTCCAGCCAGACCGCAAGAGGTACAGGGACATATTCTAGATTTCTATATCAGCAGAGTCAGTATTTTCAAGGCCGAATGACTCTCCAGTGTTACCATACGCCACCGGAAACCGAGGAATTTAAGCTGGGGGAAGCGGTGGAGGATGTTGCCTCAGTCCCCACCGCCAATTCGCTACAGAGAGACCCGTGCACGCCACTAGCCAGCAGCCCGCCAGGGCTTCACCGGCTTCCCTGGGATATATTTGCACCAAGGCAGAAAGGGGTTGCTTCTGGAGGTCAGGATGTGGCTATAGCAGCTTGCGTTTGGATCTTGCTGAGGACACGTCCCACGCGCTCTCTTGCTAACCTGCCGCCTGGCAAAGATGTCACCGCAAACTGAAAAATACCGCTCGTACCCCGCCCCCACTCACCGACACGCAGCCGCTGCAGCGGCCGGAGTCATTCAGGGGCTCCTCAACCGAACTGAAAGGGACACCCGCTTCTCGGCCATCTCCTCAGCTCTGGCTTCCGTAAAGGACACTTTTTTCCCTCAGCTCCACTATGAAGTCGCCACGCCTCCCAGCTGCCCCGCGGAGCGAAATAGCGCCCCGAGGCTACTCCGAGAAGCGACGTCACTAAAAAGCGTGACGCTTGGCGAGTGACGCGCCAAGATTTCGGCACAGCGGGAGTCCTGGAGATCATTCCCCCCACCTGATCTCTACACCTGCAAAGACCGCACCCTAACTTGCCATTCTTGGGTGGCGATCTGGAACCGAACTCCAACCGGAAAAGGAAAGATGCATTTCCGGTAGCTCCGCGACTGTCACAGCCATCTCTCTCCCTCTACCTGTTAAATGTCAGCCTACTCAAGTCAGGAATGGTCCAGCGAGTACTTTCCATCGCGGAGGAATCACAGTCTTGGTCGCGTTTGGCACTTGATGCCAGAAAGATTTTTAATACCACCGAGTCTCCAGGCCTGCTGAAAGCCTAGAAGAGCTCCGCGAACACTGTCACCGAGGAGCGATGTAGACTACTGACTCCTAGTGTCAAAGTTTTCCCATACTCAATTTGCCAAGTGTTGGGGCTTCAGATTGTCTTAATCGGCTTCCTGCAAAGGGGCAGCCCTTTCTACCAAGGGGCGACGGAAGACTGGGGCTTATAGGGTCGGAGCCACCCAGCACTGGTACATGCATGTTCTGGGTCTTCCCGATTCCCAGGCAGAGAATCCTGATGTCACTAGAACTGTCAGAAGTTTGGTCAGGTCAGCAGTAATATTCCCTTTTTGGAGAAAGGGTCTCACTCTGTAGTCCAGCCTGGTCCTGAACTCTCTGTGTAGCCCAGGCTGGCCTCAAACTCACAGCAATGCTCCTTCCTCAGCCTCCCAAATGCTGGAATTATAGGTGTGCGCCACCACAGCAGATTAATCTTTATGTGGTTCTGGGGAGTCGAACCCAGAGACTTGCACCTGCTAGGCAAGCGCTTTAACCACTGAGCCTCACCCCCAGCTCTTTCTTATATTTATGAAGTATTTTTTTTCTGGCATGTCCTTTCCAATTATAATCTGAATTTGTCTTTGTTATTCATGCACGAGCATACAAAGTGGGGTGACAAAGTCATCCTTCTTAATCAGGAAGCCACTAAGATGATAGCATTAATCCATTCATGAGGGTAGAGACCTCAAGCCCTTAATCGTCTCTCAATTATTCTACCTCTCAACACTGTAGCATTCATTGGGGAGTAAGTTTCAATAAGTGAAATTTGGGGGACACATTCAAACCATAACAGAATATTTTTATAGAACAACTGTCAATGTCTCATCTCTCTACCTTTCCCTGATGTAGTTTGGAAAATATGGTTCTATAATTTAAGGTGGTATAACAGGATATCTGGGCCTAGATTCAGATGGAAGTGATGTTACTTCTAAAAGATAGGTAGAGGGCTCTCAAAGATATTTTTCTTCTCAAATTTGCTTTGACTAACACTCAGCTGGTCATGGTCTGAACTTCCCTCTTGTGTGTTCTCTCAGAGCCTCACTGAATTTGAGCCTCTATCCAAGCTCCCATAGCCTATCTTGCCCAAAATAGGGATTAGACCAGGTCTAACCCAACTCTTTTGAAATTTATCCAAAGGACAAGCAGCTGAAAACAAGAGCCCAGCACTTCCATGAATCACTAAAACAGCAGGCAGCAGTTGCCACCAGCATTTCATTGATAACAATCTATGGTACTGGAGGGAGATGAAACAACAGTAGTGAAAATGGGCATGGCAAGCCTTACCCAAAGTATGCCAAAGATTCACTACTGAATTCTCAATACAATGTAAGGCCATTGGCACTCAGCAGTGCTGATGTCACCGTGTCACCTCTGAAATGGAGCTGCCACCCAGAACAACATTTCTAAGAATCCTTGGAGAGAAAGAAACTGGTGTGGGGACAAGATATTGAATGAGGGCATGTGTGGTCCTATGTAGGTGAGAGCAACTTAATGGGCAATTCATTCCTTAACACACACACACACACACACACACACACACACACACACACACACACACACAAATCACAATGGTGTTTAAAAAAAAAATAAAGTTCTGGCTGCTATGGGGGACCAGGAGAGGAGGATATTTAAACTCTCAAGTAGGACTCAAGACTTCTCAGCCTGGGCCTCCTACACTGAGTGGGGAAAATAGACCTGCTGAGTCCTGTAGTCCTACAGTCCTGAGTCCTGTAGTCCTTTATGAAATTCCAGAAACGGACCTGAGCCCAACCACCCAATGTGGCACCTCTGTATGAAGGAAAGACCAATAAATCCTCCTCTTTTCCCTTGAGGGGAGATTTTTGCGACTACAAGGCCAAAGATTCCTGAGGTGAATAAAACATCACTAAAATTATCTGGGCTTTGGGATTCAACCCTTAGCTACCAGCATCAAGCAATGCTCAGCTAGCTAAAGGATATATATTTATAGTAATTGGGAATTGTACATAGTAGAGTATTGTTACTTTTAAAGAACATATGATGCCAAGAAGAATATGTCCCTGACTTACATCTTTTCATTCAAATGATTCAATGGTAGGGTGATCTAGTGAAAATTTTCAAGGACTCAAAGAATATAAATTAGACCAGGAATCAGTGACATAATCACTACTTCTACTTTTGGTCTTATGACTTCTGAACTGATATTCTGCTGAGACATGCTGGTCATATCATCTTTGCCTCACCCTTAGCAGAATTAGATTACTCCTCTACCCCACAGCATCCAAATGAATATTTGAGGCCCCCATGCACAGGACAAAAAGATCCTATCTCACATGGAGGTATTAAATAACAGGGTTTCTTTTTTATCTTATTGAGAAGAAAACTTCAGCCCTGGTCAGGAAAATTCAAATTCTGATAACAGATCTCTGCCTTCACATAACAAATTATACTGTTCTGAACACTGCTGGTGCTTTTATTCATCCTCATTAAGGACACAAACAAGTGGGATTTCTCTAACAAAAACTTTACTGAAACAACATGAAATCAGACAAAGTCCAAGACCAAATCCACAAATATACTTCTTATGCAAAGAAATTACAATTGCTGTTGAAAATGCCAGAAGTGACCAATACTGTACTGTGTACAATTTCCAATTACTATAAATATGCATCCTTTAGCTAGCTGAGCTGATCCTTATTGAATTCCAGAAATGGACCTGAGCCCAACCATCCAATGTGGCACATCTCTGCAGGAAAGACCAATAAATCTTCCTCTTTTCCCTTGAGGGAATGTCTTGGAAGTCTGTGGAATCAAGGCAAGGCTACAGCTTTCCTAGGAAGAAGCTATAGCAATGTTTCTTCTTCCTTTACTCCTTTAAGTTGCCAGTTGGGCCCCCCCACAGCCAGGATGAGCTTACTCTTTCCTAACTTCCTAACCCCCAAGTCAACAGCACACACCTAAAAGCTCTGCCCTGGGCATTCCCCAATCACAACAAAATGATACAATCCCTCCCGTTCAAGCCCCAAGCATATGCCCCTTTCATCCAGGCCCTACCTCCCCAAAACACACAGTTCCAACTACTGTTAGGCTTTCAAGATTCAAACCATAGCATGCATATATATACATATACATATATATATATATATATATATATATATATATATATATATATATATATAAAACAATATCGCCAAATACTAGGAAAATCATCTCCCTGTAACTTGTAAAATACGTAATTTAGGTCCAAGACCTTGTCTGATATCCATTATATTCCATTCAAGCCATATAAATACGAGTCACAGAAAAGCCGTTTGCAGCATGTATCATCCCTGCTCTCAAGTGGATATTCTCTGCTACATGCAGGACCACACAAAAATGCCAAGGCTGGCCTCAGGATGAACTCCTGGGAGACAGCCAAAGCAACGCCCCCCTTGGAATTCAGAGAACCTTAACTTCTCTTTCCTAGGTTTCTTCACTCCTGAGGTCATACCAGCTAGAGAGACGGCCTTTTGGACCCCTCTGCCTCGTGACTTGTTCCTGAATGCACAGAATTATTCATGAAACCATTTCAACCTTCAACACAATGGACAGAATCAAGAGAATAGAATCCAGAGGCCATGGCATCCATGCCAGAGGCAGAGGGGATAAAGGCATATGTAACAAGTAGGAAACATCAATGGTTCAGAGTCACCACTACTTTTAAAGAGCAGATAAGCTGCCTTCGGGTACCATTACATTGCCTGGTTCAGACATGGGTTTCGATGAACCTTTTTTCTAGATATCTCAGGCCTCAGTTCTTCATTGGGTGAGAAGTAAAAATGACACTTATTCAAGAAAATAATTTAATCCATCCCCAGCATTAATTAGAGGAGCTCTTAAGACGGTAGACACACTCCAGATACTCCATTTGTATGGGAAATAAAAAAGAAAGTAGAATTTGATCACCGATGAGTGAGTTTCAGGATCTGTGATTTTACTTTCTGGATCAAACTTGTGCTAGTGGAAAATCAGAGAAATGGGAGTTATTTATTCATTGAGGAGAAAAATAGTCTCTTGGAGAATGTCTTAGGGAATAGTGCATATTTACATTTAGCACTTTTCTCCTCCAGTTCAAATTGTCAGATGTCTCCATCTAAACATCAACGAATTTACCACCATCTAAAATAGAAGTGATGTTACATTAAAAAGTAAAAGCAGGAACCTCTCTGGTAGTTCCAGGTAACAGGTCCCTGCCAGGCTGCATGGTTTACATGCAGCAGCAAGCCCAGCTGGGCACTGGGTTCCCAACCCTGTCAGCCTCCACACGAGATGTCCAAGTGGACTTGGACAGAACGTGGCTAAGATGGAAAAGCCCTGCATTCTGGTCTACCTGTTTACACAGTACTGTTTGAGTTATGGCTCCCAAGAAGATGTCCCACTAACTACTGAGAGATCGTCCTGGTGCTAGAAAAGGAACCACATATGCAATTGACATTATGGCATAATCTAAAACATTTTCACAGGGGTAGCGGCTGCTGTGGGAAGAGGAGTTAAACCAACCACCCCAATGCTTTCCTTCAATATGGGAATTCAGAAACCGAGACACTAATGCCTCCAGTGCCTGTTGTGTGCTGGAACTTTCACAAAGCTGCTTGTATACAATTCTCACAATAACCAAGATGTCCATTGTGCTAATGAGGGAATTCAGCCTAAAAAATAACAGGAAGAAGAGCCATACCATACAACATTGAGAGTCAGATGCTAGCGAGTTAATGAAACATGATGTGTGGTCCCAGTCATGTCTGCAAAGCAAAAAACAGGCCACTATGCCCTGAAAGGAGAAGAATTTAAGGGACACTGGCTCATGTATTACTTCAAAGTTGGCCACTGACACCAGACCTCCTGCCAAATAAATGTCCTCCCTCTGATGGCAGATACCATTCTCCACCACCACCTGATCCATGGCTCCCATCTTTCCCCCTTTCCCTGGAAAGAACTGGTTCTAATTATCTTCATATCTTCTTATGTAGATCAAAAAAAAAAAAAAAAAGCCCTGGGGGAACATGTCCACAAGAACCACATTCCTCAAGTTTATCTGTACCATCCATTTTAGTCCATCTGGCTGTCACCTGACACTGCGAGAGTTTCCAAACAGGGTAAGAGTCAGATTAAAAAAAAAAAAAACTTGGATGGAAAAACATCATGATTCGGGGTCTTTGGAATCATAACGCTGAAATCAGGTCAAAATCTCTGTAACAGTGTCACCCACATCCTACAAAGAAACACAAATGACTGTGGAAAGTTGTCAATGACTAGTGAGAAGAACACGGTTTTGATATCAGGTTGCTCTCACGGAGTTAGTCAGACGTGCTCAGCACTGACCTCAGGTACTTAAATAAAGTGAGGGCCTAGAGTAAGGGTAACCACTTTCCCTCAACGCAGAGTAACTTCTGGAAATGGGCTGCCGAGCAGGGCACTCAGCAGGTCATCTGTGCCAGGGAGGGCATGAGTGAAAAGCAATGGAAGGCAGGGAAGGGTGCTAGTCAAAACCAAATGTCAGTTAATTCTGTTCTTCAGAAGTCTGTTCTTTCAACTCAACTGCAGTTCATCTCAGTAAGCCAGTCATCGCAAGGATATTAAATACCACAATAAAGATTCTGGCACTTACTTTTTATGACAGGGAATCTCTTAGAAATCTACTTCATTCTACCCTGTAACCGCACAATCGAATCGCGAAAAACTGTGAGGAACAAACCTTTGAAATGGGTTTTCTGCTTTATTGATTTTTGTTACTGATTACTGACAGTAATAGACCAAGCAGGATGGTGTTTTAATAACTTCTTAAAATGTGTTTTCAATGCTATTAATGCCACTAAATAGTGGCAATAGGAGACCATATAATGCACCTACATTTTGGTGTATTATGTCTGTTAACAGTCAAATAGTATCTTGAAAATATGTTTGCATTATAAAGGAATTACAACCATTCAGATAATTGCCATTGCTTATTCCATATATTAAATAGTGTGACTGATAATTGAAGATGCCTCAAAATGAATATAACAAAAGGCTGGGGGTGTAGCTCAATATAAAGGTTTTGTGTTCAAAGAAAAGAAAGAAAAACCCACGAGGAAGATGCCATTGGCCAATAATAATAAATGATAATGCATTAAATGTGTCATTATGCTCCCCAAATAAAACCCAATCTATAAAATCCAGTCATTCCCACAGGAAAAAAAAGAGCACTCATTGGGGGAACACATGTACTTGTTAGTAAATCAAAAATACTCCACTGTAACCTTAAATTTTGCACGTACATATATCAATAAAATGGGGAAAATACATGCGTTTCAAAGGAAATACATGAAAATTTAAAGAAGGAATCAATTTGTATAATAGTGATCACAAAATTGTGGTGGGAAAATTCAATCCTAAATTATAAAAAATGCTTCCAAATGACACTCAGAAGTGGCCCTTGACTACTTCTGGGTATTCACTGTCATAAAACAATCATCGAGATTGTCAAAGTGAGCTTTGTAGTTTTCTTTACATTGTGACACCACAAAATTTCCTTCATTTTTACTAGATTTATGAAATAAGATATATGACGATTAAAATTTCCCCAAAATGTTATTAAGACAATTGCATGCTGCAAGAAGTTTGGCTAGGTAGTTGCTTAAACCCTGTAACTGGAAATCCAAGAACCATAAAAACATCTTTTTCTTGTCTGTGAATTGAATGGTTTTCTTTTTATTTCTCTCCCATTTTATTGATATGTACAAGTGCAAAATTTAAGGTTTATAATGAAGTCGAGCATTTTGTGCACATATGTATCTCGTCAAGGTGACAAGGGCTTTCCCACTCTCCTTTTGTCCCTCCCCCAACCTTCCCCCTCCCTCCTTCCCTCCTCCCCTACCCAACCCCTCTGTTTCACTTTGTTTTTCGTTTTAAGTTCCATAGGAGTTGTGCTCTGGGACACCCATATCAGAGAGACCATTCGATGTTTCACCTTCTGCTTTTGAATCACTTCACTAAGCATGATGGTCTCAAGTTTCTTCCATTTGCCTGCAAAAGCCTCCACACTGTTGAACTTTATAGATGCATAGTATTCCACTGTGTATAAATACCACGTTTGTGTATCCACTGGTCTGTTGGTGGGTATTTTGGTGACTTCCATATTTTAGCTATTGTTAGTTGTGCTGCTATGAACATGTGTATACATGTACCTGTTATGTGTTGTTTTGACCTCTTTTGGAAATATTCCCAGGAGAGATGTTGCTGAATGGTTTTCTTTTAATTTAATCATAATGAAATGTTCATGAAAATGGCCAGGAACTATATTTGATAGTATGAATGATTCCTTGTATAAAAATCCGTAAAATGAAGTCCTAATCTGTATTTTATAAATGACAAAGAAGACAGTTAAGAATAACCACAGTCCTAAAATAACATACCTTAGCCAACTGGTTAAATTCTACATTTATGCATTAAGGCTCTCATAGCACATTCAATTTTAATAAAATTTATGATTAGAGGGCAAGACTAGCATTAATATAATATAAATTATATGAAACACACAATAAGGAAACAATCTTAAAGGCACTCAATCAGACATTAATTTCTTCCTCAGCAAATTTAAATTTATGCTAAGTCTTGTAAGGGACACATATGAGGATAACCAGGACCAAAATTCATTGGATGCCATGAGAATGAGCATGTAGTATCAAATACTACTAGAGAAGCCACATTGTTCTTGAGGTACAAGATCCTGACATACTGTAGCATTATTTGGCGCCATCACCTGTCTCATCTAGATAATAAATTCCAACCCTCTTGGGTACCAGGGTCAGGGTAGGAGTGGCCATTTGTTCAAACTGATAGAAAAGTGCTTAGAGTAAAGTGGATAGGAGCCAGGCTGTAAGCATGGGCTCTCTCCTGTCCAGTTCCAGCTCTGTGTCAATTTGGGAAGTCTTGTCACCAACCATGGGATCCAAACAGTAAGACCACAATGGGAACCTCCCAGTGGCCTTTGTGCTGTGTCACATTTGAACAAATCACTGTGTGAGGCTTGTGACTGTGAATCGTGGGCAGGTGAGCTTGGCAGTGGGCCTGGCTCACTAGTGCTGGCTTGTGAATGGTTATGTGTGTGCCTTGTGTGGTGTTGGATTCCACCTACCTTCGTCAGGCGTCCACATTCATGTGCTCGCCTTTTCTCTCATCAGTACCTGTTGCCTTTGATGCTGCTCCTGTGGGTATTAAACACACCCGTCAGTCTTTGTTTCCTGATACTCAACCCTACCCTTGCTGAGATACCTATAACTACTTCTCATTAACTGCGACCACCTCAGAAGCATAAAGAAAAGCAGAGAAGTTCCTGCTCTTGCCAAGATGGAACACAAGAGATTAAAGAGAGCAGGCAGTAAAATATAGTGTGAACCACACATTTATCAGTTGAAATAGAAAACTTGGCAATGGAACAGAAAAGAGAGTCTGGACACAGTCATGTATAGGGCAGAATGAAAGAAATAACAAAGGGGCACTACAAATCAGATGATGCTCCACAGTGATCTCTGATGTCCCAGAATTACCAAACTACTGAAATTTAGAGTTTAGAAGTTCCTTTAAAACTTTATGTTATTGTTTTGCCTTAAAGATGTAGAAATAGATGCTTGAGGTTGGACCCAAGATGGCGATGTTGAAGGAAATACACTGTCAGCAAATCACTCTCCTTGCTGGTCACCAGCAAGCAGCACAGGAGGGGGACAGTGCTCCTCCTGTAAGATCTGAGCCCAATAAGATTAGGTCTCAGAAAGGAATGGTGGCATCCCGACACCCCTACAGCCCAAGTGTGGAAAGAGTCAGCTTACCCCGGTGTGGTGGGCACAGGAGGAGAGGTAAGTACCTTCCATGTTTCAGAGGTCACACACAGTCCGTTCACAGGCAGTGGGCCAGAGTGGAAAAATATGACGGAGGCTGGAGAGCTGCTCACCTGATTGCAAACAGAAGGCAAATGAAACAAGAATGAAATCAATGTCCTGAGACTCGGGAAAGGCTAGAGACTCACCAGGAGAAGCTGCAACAACTTCCCAATGTTCCTTCTTCTTTCCTTTAATTATTTAAGCTGCCTATTGGGCTCCCTACACTTGGGGTGGGTGCCCCTCTCTCATTTCCTGGCCCCAAAGTCAAAAACACCTGAAAGCTCTACCTCAGAGACTCCTCCAGTCTCAACATGTTAACACAATCTTTCAGGCACCTGCCTCCATCAGCCAGGCCCTAGTTCCCAATTATGCACAGTTCCACAGTCCTCCCACTATATCAAAATACATGAGGCTTCTGAGGGACACTCCAGATCCAAATCGTAGGACCATAACAAGTTCTTCTAATATGTCCCTAAATATTCTGTGTAGAAACCTCATTACTAGTATGGATTATCCTTCTAATCTTAAGAGTGGCGTGGTCATAAAATGTGATACCTTATTATTGTGTGTATATAGCTAGTATTATTAAATTTAACCATTGTGTGTGACTTCTGGGCAAGATGGCAGCTGAGTTGACAGAACTGCTCCTTTCAGGCTCTTTCAAAAAGTTGAGATATAGTTAAAAACTGCCTGCTCACCCTAGCTAGGAGAGGAGAGCTCCAGGAACTGAAGGGAGGTCATGGGAAGTTCGGAAATCCCACAGAGGCATCAGGAGCTGACAAAAATGCCAATCCAGGAAGCCTACCTAGGCTGATTTGGAAGGACCATGAGCTGCCAGCATCCACTGACTGAGCTAAGCCCAGAACTAGGCCACTTAGACCAAGGTCACCCCACATCTGGGAGATGTGGGAGTTGACAGCAGCTAGTAGCCCAAGTCTCTAGAAACAAGTCTGTGAGTACTGCAAATGGAAAATGCACTGTGAGCTTCCCCTGGAAAAGGCCTAAACCAACTTGGTAGAGAGCAGCCACACTAGGCAGTGACACAGGCATGCGCCATTCTGAAAAGAGCCCAAGGCTGAACTGTTTAGGATAGAAGAAGCCAAGACCAGTCACACAGGGACTTTCAGGACACTTTTAATCAGTGCCAAGGAAGAAACTGTATCTAGCCACAGCTTCACATAGGAAAGAAAGGCTGACAATTGGCTGGTGTAGAAATGGGAACATCTCAGAGGGCGAAGAGCCCCACCCTCAGGAGAGGGAAACCAGGTCACACAGGAGTTTTGCTGAGGGGCATGGGTATGAACAAGACACGTCAGAGGCCATCAAAGTGTCAGGTACCTCCTCACTGCCTACTCCCTGCATAGAACTCACAGGACTTTTGGCTCCCCCTACATCCCCTGATATGTATTCAAAGAAACCTCTCAGCTAAGCCATTAAAGTGAAGTCCCTCAGCAACAGAATCATGGAAGGACAGGGCAACAGAATGCACACAGAAACACCTGACACTCCAGCAGTTAATGTCATTGGCCCTGAAATAATGGAACTCATAAGAAAGGAAGTAACACGCAGACCAGTTGATTTCCTGCAAATAGTCAGTTCAAACAACACATTTTTAAAAAATGCAAGTAATGATCAGCAGGCTAAAAGAGGAATTTACTAAAGTAATAATGGTCCTAAAGGGTACAAAACTTACTGAGCATACCGAAGACACAAATAAAAAAAGTTGTCTGAGGTAAATAAGGAGATGCAAGATATGAAGGAACATTTTGACAGAGAAGTGGAAAATCTTAAAAGAAATCTAGCTGGAATGTATAACACAAGAAATCCATTTGAAAGTAGGAGAAACATTGCAAGGACAGAATCTCAGACCTTGAAGACAAGGCTGAGGAAACAAACGCCATGATCAGGCATGACACTGAAATTAGAAGTGAGCAAAGTAGCAGGATACAACAGCTGATGGATGATTCAAAAAAAAAAAAAAAAACCTCAGAATTATGGGTGTGGGACAAAGAGTAGAAGACAGCACCAAAGGTATAAAGAAATTTTTCACTGAAATCATGAAGGAAAATTTCTCAAAACTAGGAAATGAAATCAATATTCAGGTACAAGAAGCTTATAGAACACCAAATAACCCTGACCAGAAAAGAAACTCACCTTACAGTTCATAACCAAAACCTCAGTAATTCAACACAAAGAGAGAATATTAAAGGCAGTAAGAGAAAAACAGACATAATTTTACCAAGGCAAACCCATTGGAGTTACTTCAAATTACTCAATGCAAACCTTAAGGGCCAGGAGAGCCTAGAGTAAAATCTTTGAAGGTTTAAAGAGGGAAGTGTTGGGATTGGAGGAATGGCTTAGCTGTTAAAGCACTCGTCTGACAAGTGCCAAGTCAAGTGATAAGTATCCGAGTTCAATTCTCCAGCACCACATAAACCAGGTGTGGCGGCTTACTCCTGTAATCCCAGAACTCAGAAGGCTGAGGCAGGAGGATTGCTGTGAGTCCAAGGCCAGCCTGGGCTCCATAGTGAGTTCAGGACCAGCTTGGGCTATGGATTGAGACTCTGTCTCAAAAACAAAAACAAAAACAAAAAGAAGGAGGAGGAGGAAGAGGAAGTGTTAACCCCGGTTGTTCTACCCAGCAAAATTATCCCTGAAAACTGAAAGAGAAGTTAAAATTTTTCATGACAAAGGAACTCTAAGAAATTTTTGACCACTAGCCCAACATTGCAGAAAATACTTGGAGGAATCTTAGAGAAACACAGAAAGATGAGCAGCACTAAAGAGCACAGAAGAAAGGAAACATCTAAAGGGAAAGTATAATGAAAAGAAAAAGAGAACCAACACTTGGAACAGGACAATGCCAGGATTTGGTAAAAAGGAAAAAAATCTTATAATAATTACTTGCAATGCTAATGGTCTTAACTCACCAATCAAAAAAGACACAGACTAGCAGAGTGGATCATAAAACAAAACCCAACCATTTATTGTCTTCAAGAGACACACCTCATCCACAAAGGGCCACAGAGACTGAAAGGAAAAGATGGAAACTAATACTACGTGCTAGTGGAGTCCAGAAACAAGCAGGAGCAGGTGTAATATTTTCTGATGCTGCAGACTTCCAAACCAAAACAGATCAGAAGGGACAAAAATGGACATTATATACTGGTAAAAGGAACAATCCAATAGGAAGAGATCACAGTTATAAACATATATGCATCCAATATAGGTGCATCAAATTACGTAAAACAGAAACTACTGAACATGAAGGGCCAAATAGACTCCAGAACAATCACATTGGGGGACTCCAATACTCCATTCTCAAAAATAGACAAGTCAACTAGACAAAAACTTAACAAAGAAACATCAGCACTAAATCACACCACACGATGAATGGACTTAGCAGGTATCTACAAAGTTTTCCATCCAAAGTCAATACAACACACCTTTTTCTCAGCAGCACATGGGACTTTCCCCAAAAAAGACCATATCCTTGGACATAAGACATGCTTAAATAGAAACGAATTGAAATCATTCTCTCCATACTTTCAGATCATAGTAAACTGAAACTAGATATTAATAGCAGAAGAAACTACAGAAACTATATACATACATGGAGATTAAATTGCACATTATTGAACAAGCAATGCATCACAGAACTTCCTACAGTGAAATGACAATGGAAGTGCATCATATCAGAATCTATGGGACACACTGAAAGCAGTACCAAGACAGAAATGTATAGTTATGAGTGCACATGTGTAATAACAGAACAATCTCAAATAAAAAATGTAATGACACAGCTCAAACTCCTAGAGAAACAAGAACAAGCCATATCCAAAAGCAACAGAAAGGACATTATAAGTATCAGAGCTTTAAAAGCAGCACATAACGGAGATACATGTTTACCCACATTTATAGCAGCACAACTAACAATAGCTCAAACGTGGAAGACACCAAAATACCCACCAACAGACCAATGGATACAAATATTGTGGTATATGTACACAGTGGAGTGTCTTCCATAGACAGATTTGGGGCTTTTGTGGGTAAATGGAAGCAACTTGAGACCATCATGCTTAGTGAAGTGAGTCAGACTCAGAAAGTTAAATATCACATGGTTTCTCTAATACAAGAAACTCAGAATCCAGGCATTTTACAGAATCAAATGGGTGTGATACTGGGAGTCAGAAATGTTGAGGGAGGAGGCAGGAGGGCCACCGTATGGTGACTAAACCTGATCGCAGCGAAGTGAAGATGCCCTGCCACAGCCTCACTAGCCTGGGGACTCGGAAAGGAGCAAGGGTCTAGCAAAGCCACTCTGTTTCTGAGGTCAACATTATCTCCGTTGGCGCTCCTGGATTCTCACCTTCCTGCCCAGAGATACTTCCCTGGTGAACAAATGTAGGAATCAGCAGGAAGCAACTATCTATATAACTCAATGGATCTGAAAGGCATTTTGATGATTGCAAGAAGACAAATATTAACGGCTACATTATATATTATTTCATTTTCATGCTTTCATGAAAAGACAAATCTACTGACAAAAATCCTGTTGTACACCTGGGAGGATGAGCAGGTGTCTGACAGTAGGTGGACATAGGGCAATCATTAGATTAAAGTAATATTAAATATTTTGTACCGTGTGTAAACATTTTTGAAAAGTCATTGACCTTGAGCTGATGATGTAGCTCAGGGTAGGGTGCTTGCCTAGCATGCATGAGATATGGGGTTCAGACCCAGTTCTGCAAAACAAATATTCTAGAACTTTACACCTAAGAGAGATACATTCTACTGAATTTACATTGTATCTCCATAAATTTGACTTTTAAAAAAATGTGTGAAGTTCCCAGACTTGGTGAAGACCACACCAGATCCTCATCCGTACCTTCTGTTCCTCCCTGTGTATATTTAGTCCCAAGATGTAGGTCATACCACCGGCAAAGGTCTCAGATTTGTTTGACCTGAACTGTAAGAGATTCATTATTTCACATTTTTTCTGAGTTTTGGAGTTCAAGTGTGGCTTAACTGGTTCCTCATTTTCTTTCTCAAGCCTGAGTTCAAGATTTTGGCCTGCATTAAGAAATCAAAATGTTCTTATTTTGAGGTCCAATTGCATAAGAATCTAGTTCTAAGTTCACTTGGGTTGTTAAAAGAATTCACTTGTCCACACATGTAGGGCTAGGAGCCATCTCCTCTCCCTGGCTGTTGGCAGGGGATTGACCTTGAGGCCACCTGAAGTTCTTACAGGCCACTTACATTCCTAACAAGGTGAGCTTTCCCAACATGTTTCTTGGGCTGGAGGAATAGGATAGTGGTTAAAGCACTTCCTTAGCAAGCATGAGGTTGGATTCTCCAGAACCAATAATCTAGATGTGGTGGTGCACACCTGTACTCCTACCACCTGGGAGGCTGAGGCATGACTGCCATGAGTTTGAGGTCAGTCAGGGCTACATCATGAGTTCAAGACCAGCCTGGACTACAGAATGAGACCCTGTCTCAAAAAAAGTTACTTATTTCATCAAGTCATTCAATAGTCTCCAGTCTTATACGCAAGTTGGACACTAATATGACATAATATAGTCACTTTTACAGGTATGGCATGTCATCACCTTTGCCATATCCTGTCAGTTAGAAGAAACTCATAGGTCCCATCCACATTCATGGAAGCAGGGATTACACAAAGTTGCAAATGCCAGAAAACAGGACTGAAATTGTCTGTCCTCCACAATAGGGAGAAGATATAAGGCAATGAATGTCACTCCCACCTACAACTTCAGGGTGCTTAACACAAATGGTCTCACTTGCAGTGTCACTCTCGCTGGCCATGGCCCCTCCCTTCAATCTGGGCACCTCTCCCTGCCACTTCAAATCTTTCAGGGGGAATTTAGGGTGCCAGTGTGTACTGGTCCTAAGTACTCTGATCTTTTGTTTGTTCATTTGTTTGTTTTGAGACAGTCTCTCTCTGTAACCCAGGCTGGTCCTGAACCCACTACGTAGCCCAGGCTGGCCTTGCACTCACAGCAATCCTCCTGCCTCAGCCTCCCTATTGCTGGGATTACAGGAATGTGCCATCACACCCGGCTTATGTGGTGCTGGGGAGTCAAGGCCTTGTGTCTTACAGAAGGCAGGAGGATTCCAAGAACAGCTGTGCCATTCCTCCAGCCCCACTCTGATCTTTGGAGAGCAATATGGGACAGAATTTTCAGCTTTCTGACAATATAACTACCTTAAATCAAACATGTCCCTTGTATCATATAAAGCTGACCTTAAAGAAGACAGCATACTTATGTGGGAGCCAGAACAGCTGGGCTTTGCAAGCTTCATCTGCACTCAACAAAAATCAATTACTGGACAACCATCACCAGCTTGAGAAGGGCCATACTGGGCACTGGTGGTGGAGGAAGTACTAGAATGGAGCTAGTATAAATGTAGCACCCCACACATAAGTTGTCAATGCTAGCATCTGTTCATCTAACCCCTCAGCTCCCTCTAATGTCCCAACTACCCAGAACAGCATTGCCGAGAATCCCAAACAGAGGGTAACATATCCTGCAGGACATGATGCTGGTTCCAAGTATAAGTGAATGTAACTGGGTGGCAGTGGCTCAGAGCCAATGTAAGATTTATTCTATAACAAAAGAGGGTAATACAAGGGGTATAATAAATTCTCAGACTCTTTAGGAGAAGAAGCTTAGTATGAATCTTTTTCATACTATCCTTTAAGTGAACTCTCAGATTTCTTCTTCAAGCAGAACTCTTTGCACTAACTCGAGCTTTCCAACTGGCAGCAAAGATGCATGTTCATCTACATGCACGCTCCAAGTATGCTAAGTATGCATCTACCACTCTTTATGTGCACGGGGCCTTATATAAGGAAAATGGTCTAATTAATTCAGGAGGGGAGAATATAAAGTATAGTAAAGAAATCCTTGAACTCCTAGGTAATATGTGGGCACCCAAGAATGTGGCTGTTAGGCACTGTCAGGGGCACAAAAGGGGAATGCTGTTATGGCTCAAGGAAATCAGAGACCTGGTAGAGAAGCTATACTTGCAGCTAGTAGGGGGCTAACAAAATCAACTGCCTTGATTGCTTCCTTAATCCTCAGTCCTCTAACAGAAGGGGACCTGAAATACTCCTCACATGAATGCATTTGGTTTGAGACAGAATATGGGAATTATATTTCTGGTTAATGGTGGAAATTTGAAGGCATGCAGGTGGCAATTCCAGAGTCACTGGCCCCAGCTTTCTTCAGACAGTTTCACCAGGGAACTCCTATCGGCTGGATGTCTCTGGAGTCCCTGTTGAGCTGACAATGTGATATTCCCAGCCTCCAGCATAATCCAGATAATACGCAACCAATGTGAGATGTATGCCCAGCACAGTCCCTGCCCAGGCCCCAAAATGTCCCTTAAGTACAGAACGTTGAAGGAGCTCGATTTGAGAACATAACTGTGGATGTCATAAATAGCTGCCAGGTTTTGTGTGTACTTTTTCTGACTGGGTGGAGGCCTGTCCCACCCACACTGAAAAGGCACAAGAAATGGCTAAGATTCTACTGACAGAAATTATCCCATGCTTTGGGATTCCTATTACCATTGGGTCTGATGACAGGCCTGCATGTGTGGCTGAGGTGGTACAGGTGGTGACAAAGGGACTGAAAATGATGTGGAATCTACACACAGCCTGTTAACTGCAGAGTTCAGGAAAAGTGGGAACAAATGAACAGGACTCTAAGACACAACTGAGAAAACTGTTGTAGGGGATTCCGGTTGGGTTGAAGCCCATCTAGCACTAGTCCGGGACACCCCAGTAGAAGCACACTTCACTGCTAGCTCCTGCTAGATGACTTTCTAGAGGCACACCTCCAGCCACCTGTCCAGTGACAGACTGCTGGTTGGCAAGCCCCATCCTCCTTCCTCTACTCCCTCCCTCCCCCTCAACTAGTTAAGGCCTAGTTGATTGGCCCGCGATGACTTTCACATTATCCTAGCCTATATAAGCCCTCTCCTCCCAAATAAATCGGACTGCGTTCACTGAAGTGAGTCTCTGGAGTGTGGTTACACCATTGTCCGACCCCTCCTCAGCTGTTCTGGGGGTCCCGAGGGACAGAGACCCCTACAAAATCTGAGTTTCTTAAGAATTAAGAAATGGATAGAAGACAAATGTATTTGAAATTGGTTGTGGTGAAAACACAATTCAGAACCACATCCAAACATATTAGTATATTCAATCAATTGAAGTTGAAGCTGTCATAATAACAATTATATATATATATATATATATATATATATATATATATATCACTAATAGCACCAATATATTTGTTGCCATACTTTGGATCTTGAGTGTCCCCCCAAAGCCTCATGTATTTTGAACTGCACATTATGTGACTGGGAGACAGAACATGGCTGGAAGGGCAAAGGGCTTAAGGTTTGACCTGGAAAGATTGTGTCGACTGGAGGAGATTGGGTATTGTCTATGGCAGAGATTCGAGGTGGTTGCTACTGACTTGTGAGCCATGAAGTAAGGGGGCACCCATCCTAAGTGCGAGGGCACAACTGTCAGATTGAACGCTGATGCAGCTTCTCCCTGGGAAAGCTCTAGTCTCGCTGAATCTCCACACATCCATCCGCTTGTTCCTACTTCACTTGGTTTCTGTCTGCAATAAGGTAAGCAGCTCCCCAGCCTCTGATATGTGCTTCTACTGGCGCTGGCTGCATGTAAATGGATTCTGTGAGCTAAATAATAATAATTTGTGGATGTTGTTTATTCTGTCACACCAACAAATAAGACACGTATATACCTACATATGTGTATGCACACACACACATACGCACCCATATATATGCATATTCAAAATAGTTGTACTACAGACTTTTGGACAGAAGAGAGTCTGACTCCCTAAAGCTGCACTAATTTCTCTTTTTGCTCCCCTAGTCAATCAGATTTCAGGAATGCTTGATCTTCTAGAGGACTGCTGCATAAATCACCCCCAAACTCCTACCACAACAATTATTTTTTTCATCAGTGCTTTTAGTTTTACTAATAAATCAAATAGCTAAAACCAGCAGGAGATATTATTAATATAATCTCTAAAATTCAGTTTTTAAGATGTTGGAGAATTACAATGATTGGCAGGAAATAGGAAAAGAGAAAGATGTTGAAATTTAAGCCTAAGAAATGGAAGTGAGCAGGGAGCACAGCTCAGTGTCTAGAGCACTTGCCTAGCATGTGCAAAGCCCTGACGTCATTCCCACAATAAAAGTTAGCTGGGAGCGGTAGCACAAGCCTGTAATCCCAGCATTCAGGAGGCTGAGACAAGAGGATCGCTGAGTTCGAGGCCAGCCTGGGCTATATAGTGAACTCAGGATCATCCCGGATTACACAGCAAGACCCTGTCTAAATACCAGACAAGCAAGAACAAAAAGAAATAAAAGAAATAGAATATGTGAAAAATGGAAACATCAAAACCCAGGTAGTTTTCTTAGACAGGTAGCAATATATCATCAAGCCTGGGGAAAAAATTAAAATAAAAATTTAAAAAAGGAGTAGTGCCAACATACCATGACCTGTTGTTTCTAGTTAAGTAAAGAAGTAAACATATCAATGTATAATGTATTTATAATCACTGGTTAGGCCTGACCCAAAGCAATCCCACAGAGCACAACACTTGATTTTTACACACTGTGCACATTCCTTCTGCTACATGGCCTGCTGACTGGATCTTCTGAAAATAAGGCGTACAGCATTCTCGGGTGCCATGCCTGCACTTAATGATACCAGACAGGGGAACATTCTTCAAAGACCTTCCTTCCTTAGGCTAAGTGTTCAATCAGATATTTATGATCAAGACCCTTCAGGGAACACTGGACAACTGAAAGGAACAGGGAGACATTTTCTAGCTACTAACATTCCAAATAAACCATCTCAGAAAAGTGTCAACACATATTGATAGTCAGCATTGTTCCCTGAACCACACAAGTAACATTTGTATGCATTAAAAGGTGTCAGATTTGTAGTTGGTCCAGATGCCTTCATGACACTGTCTGGCTTCTCATTTGAATATATAACTCTCTCTCTCTCTCTCTCTCTCTCTCTCTCTCTCTCTCTCTCTCTCTGTGTGTGTGTGTGTGTGTGTGTGTGTGTGTGTGTGTGTGTGTGTGAACTTTACAATAAATTAAACTTCTGCAAGGCCTTCTACATGCCTTGACAGAATTCCTTCACCAAGGGCATGACAATTGAAGAAAGCGAGGGCCTGGTTCCTCACTCCATCAGGACCTGCTTTCCAGGTGACAGTTTAAAAACTTGAAACTCCATGATTGTATTTAACATAGGATCAGATTCTAACCCACCTGGAAGCTATGATTATTGATGTGTCTTCTCTTGCCACTACATGGTCATGTCACATCATACAAGCTAATCACACTCCAGCCATACTGTCCTCTCTCTACTTTCTAGGACAGGACAAAATGGTGCTGTCATTGGCTCTTCCCTGGACTGGACTACTTTCTTCAATTCTCTTAACCTGGGTTCAAGTGCCACCTCTCAGAGAGGCTGCCCCAATGAAGTGCCTGCAGTAAAGCCACCCCCACCCCCAGTCTTAATATCAGAGGACCAGGCCCAATCCTGAGGAGCAGAAAACAGTGGGTAATTTGGGGGGACAGTGGGAGAGGGGGAGCCTTAGTTGCTAGTCTAGTTCACTAGAATTCAAGCTATTCTTCACATTCCATCCTGTATTTATGCCTCAGGGACCTGCCTGTGCTCTCCTGCACCTTCAACTGTCTCTGGGCATGAAAAACAAATTCAAATCTTTGTCACTGTGAGACGAATTCTTCTAGGAAGGCTAACATTAATGGAGACTTCCTGTTGGCATGGTGACAGAAACCAGAAACTTGTCTTTGCAGCTTTGCAACCACAAGGGCTTTTCCTAACAGAATTTAGAATTCCTAACTAAACAGGTCATGACATCCCAGTTACCACCACATGAGCATCTTTGGGAACTTCCTAGGCTAACAAATCAGGTTAGGTTCTGGTTTTACATCCAAGAAAAGTAAAATAAAAATCACTTTGGTGTGGACGACGTCACATGTTACCCAGGCAACATCACCCTTTGTAACCAAGGCATTTAGTCAGGAATCCTAAATTCTGGGAGGAAAAAAACCTGTGGTTGCTAAGCTCCAAAGGCAAGTTCCTGGTTTCTGTCACTAATTAGCCTCTGAGCTCTTCACAGGCACGACCTGACAAAGCCTGTTTATCTGGGTCCTCTCTATACTTCCAACTCTCTTGTCAAAGGGATTAAATCCCAACACCTTTTAGCAATAAGCCAATTGTCGCTTTCACCATGAATCAACAATCAATATGTTACACCCAATAACTGCACACAGAATTCAACAACGGATATGAGAAGGGGGGATGCACAAGGCCTTTATGGACCCAAAGCATCTGAAGAATAAAAAATAGCATCTCTGTATATTTTCAATATTTTTAGTTGCATCAAAAATTTAACATCCAAATGAACCCAAGATTACACAAGTTTTAGCAACTACATCCAATACATGGAAATGCAAAAACATAGCACGAGTTCTCAAAAATATTATGTATCTGTTCCATGCAATTCATTATCTGCAAACCCTAAGGTCCACACCAAATACCGTATCGCTGCTCAGAGGAGCCAAGTGTCTAGATATCCCTGTATTGCTAAATTTAACCCTGGAAATGATGCTTTCAATAAGTGTCCAGATATCCCTGTATTGCTACATTTAACCCTGGAAATGATGCTTTCAATAATCTCTAATCCAACAGGCAAATTTTTAAAAGTTAGTAAAACCTAATTTTCAATTTTAAAAAACATAAATTATACCTTTACAAATGATATCTAGAGTGAAGTAAGTTGTATGATTAACGCAGTCAACACCACCCGTTTCAGAGCTGACACAGCCAAGGGACATTCTCTTACAGGAGTCTGATGGTCCGTCACCATGGTAGACATCACAAAAGCCCTCCATCTGTAAGATAAAAAAGCACTTACATTAAACATAATGAAAGTGGAAAAACCAGAGTCATGTGCTGAAATCACTGTTCAAGAAGTTGATCAGTATCTATAATAAACATTGGTGACTACATGTCAGCTGACAAACACATCATAGATATGAGTTTATATCATAATTCCTGAGATTCACCTCTCTTTTATCCTGTTTTTTTTTCAGGTAGTTTAGGAAAAATGAGTAGAAATATCAGAATTCTCATGCACTCCCTTTTCTCCCTCTTTGCTCCATTTATAGGTAAGCTACATTTATCACTATGAGAAACCAATGCTTTGTAAAGCAACTTTTATAAAGACCATAGTTTACTACAGGGTTCACTCTCTGTTTTGGGCAGTCACACATTTTTAAAAATATATTTCTAATGCATTATTTGCACATCCACCAGAAATAATGCACCAATACTATTAGACTTAAAAATAAAAGTATCATTTTCTGCTAGTCATGAATTAACAACCAAGGGGGAATAAAAAAAACTTGAATCAAAACAAGTGAGAACACAATAAAAACAAGTTTAAAAATTGTATTCTAGAAATTCCAGGAGAGGTAAATTTTCCATGGAAAATGCAAAATTTTCTTGCCGAGGAAGTGATTTTAACCTGGGCAAGAAGAAAGAGAAAGTGGTTACCTGAGAAGTGGGGCCAGGGTTGGAGCTGAGAACAGGATCAGAAAGATACCAGGGAAAGAAAGCAAAAACAAAACAGGGGAACAGCCAATAAATCCACAGGTTTGAGATAAACTTGAGAAAATAAATAAAGGGCTCTAATATAAACAAATCAAACAAAATTATCTGAAATAAGCTCCTAAAACTTTATTTATTGAAATTGTAATAATTTTATTGTGAATTCTGTTTTTCTAATTACACAGATAACATGTTTATCACACAGAATGTGCAAAGGACAGAAAAGCATAGGATAATGGCAGACAGTCCATGAATTCCTGAATATAACTACTGACTGCATTGAGACTCAGCCTTGTCCTAAATGTTGTGACTATGCACAGATATCTTGTACCACATAAGTGAAAATTTCATATGCTATACATGATTGATACATCACCAGTTGATCACAGATACGTCAACAGCTTGTGGAACCATTATTTTAAAGAGTAAGATGGCATCCCACTGAAAGGATCTACCACAATTTATTGTCAGTTCCGTGCATTTGGACATTTGGTTTACGTCCTAACACACTACCTACGTGTCTAATTTATTTCTGTAGGATAAATTCCTAGGAAGGTCATTATTTGTACACGGGTGTGTAATGGACACTAAATTCGCAACTAATGGAATAATTCAGTTTCTAAAGGAAATTAAACTCACAACAACCTCATGTTCCTGTTTTGTTTATAAATAACCTGATTCATGGCCTGTTCTTACCTCTCTGCCCAGGTCATTCCTGCTGTCAATTCCAACCTCCCCGTCCTTTCCCGTATTCACTGCCACTGAGGTAGCACGCAGCAGCCTTCTGTCTGTCCGTGCACCACTTCTGTCAGTACTCAAGTGGCCAGTCCATCTCACCCTTGCCCCATTTGTGCCCTGACTCCACACTTACCCAGTCATACTGGACAGTAAACCTTCTTCCCAGGTTTGTGTTTTCATGTCAAACCCTCCACTCTCCCTCCACTCATTCTTTTCCCCTTCAAACATTATCAATAATTACACATCAGTCAGTTTGTCTTTCTCAGTTGGCAAAAACCCTAATTCCAAAAGGCCCTATCCCCCAACCACCCACTCCGGAGGGGTCTGCTCTGAAAATAATAAACAGAAGAGTCAGCAGTCTTGCCTCACAATGAGGGAGGGACACAAAGCACGTATGAACCCTACTTCCCAAAAATCTGACTCTGATGCCCTAGCAAATGTGCCTTCCCTCAACCTGACACAATCAATCTCTGTCTCAAAGCTACAGCATCAGTATTTTATTCTTAAACCACAGAAGAATGTTGTGTTCTTTGATAAAAGAATAGCAAATGCAGATAAGCAGGCCTTCCTTCTTGCATTTCTGTGGCAATGAAAACTATGAGACAGAAGCCCGGGTATGATCCTCCCAGTGCCTGTCTGGCTCTCCCTGCCCTTCCTGCTGTGGCAATGCAGGGAAACACAAGTCCTTACAAAAGGTAGACCCTCCTCTGTGTACACGGCACATCTCCCACTTGGCTGCAAGATCACACTCCTGCCATTATTACATCTCTTCCTCCTGAGCTAACACTTTTCCATTCCCAAGAATTCAACTTATAAACTCTAGACTTCCAATCCTAAAAATAAAGACTAAAACACTAAAACATCCCTTACATTCATTTCCCTTTCAATTTTACTTCTTTGCTCTTCCTCCCAGCAAGAGAGAGAGAGAGAGAGAGAGAGAGAGAGAGAGAGAGAGAGAGAGACAGACAGAGACAGAGAGACAGAGAGACAGAGAGACAGAGAATTGTGCATACAAGTATGCAAAGCCTGGAACTCAACTGTCATGTAACCTAAGCTGCCCTTTCTGCATCTCAGAGGAGCACACCCTGGCTTCATGGTGGTACATGAGGAAGTCTGAGCTAGGATGACACATGACGGAAGAGAACGCAATGGAAATGGAAAACTGTGTTCCCACTGTCTGCCTGCAGAGGGAAAGGGGAAGCATCTTGATGGGACCTGTGTTCTGTGCAGTAAGATCGGGACGTGGATACCAGCCTACGAAAGCTTAAAAAGATGGGAAGAGACCTTCAAGAGATACAGGAAAACATTTAAATGAAGCAGGCAGAATAATCCAAACTACAGGTATGGAGGGTTGGCCTGAGGTGGAGGAACATCCTTTCCACTCTAACTGGGCAGGAAGAAGACAGAAACAAGGAAGACTTACAGACTTGGCTATGGGGAGTGGTGCAACTCGGGACCATCATACTTAACGAAGTGAGTCCAACTCAGAAGGTAAAATATCTCATGGTTTCTCTAACATGAGAAACCCAGAAGACAGGCATTTTATAGAACCAAATGGGTGGGATGGTGGGAGTCAGAGGGGCTGAGGGAGGAAGCAAGGGGGCCAATAAGGGCAGGGGGTAAAGGACGTTAATGTTTCCAGGATACATACTGCACAAAGTCATATACAAATAGCGGAAGGGAAAAACAAACAGCAATCCACTGGGCATGGTAGCACATGCCTGTGATTGCAGCACTGAGGAGGCTGAAGCAGGAGGAAAACCAGCAATCTGTGGTGGTAGAGGGTAGTTCAGTGGTACAGTCTTGGCTAGCATGTGTATGTGAGTCCCTGGGTTTCGCATCCAGTGCCACCAAAAAATAAAAACTAAACTCATATCACAGAAAAAGAGAGAAGACTCCTAAAAAAAAACCTACTGAATTTGGAAGAACCCCTCCCCCCCCCCAGCCCACCTGCCTATTCCTCCTCTCACAGAGTACCAGACCTACACTGGCTTGGTAGGTACCTCCCTCACCATGTCATGGAATACCTAATTCTAATGCTAAATTATGCAGAAATATAAAGGAAAGAAGAACGGACCAAATCCTCTGTATAAGTACAACCTAAACATGCCACTAAATATGTTATATATCGCATGGATTCTCTGATTTGGGAAACTCGGAATTCGGGCATTCTATAGACCCAAATGGGTGCAATGGTGGGTGTGACGGGAATGAGGAGGGTGTGGGAGAGCCAAAAATGGGCAGAAGAAGGGATCATAATATTGATTGATATATATGTGCACCAAATACTCAAGTTCATTGTAAACATTATATGTGTGTGTGTGTGTGTGTGTGTATTCATAAAAATGGGGGGAAATTAAAATGACACTAAAACATCATGAAAATAACACAGAGAAAACTAGTTATCAGCTTCACTTATGGAAATACCATAATCAAATAAAAAACAAGCAGGTAAATCCAGGAGGATATTACAAGAACTAGAAGAACAGAACGCGAGGGGCTGAAGGTCCACCTCAGCGGTCCAGCACGCACTTAGCATTTAGTGAGGGTTTGGATTTGAGACTAGGCCCTGGAAAGAAAAAACAATTTACACACGATAATCAAGTGGGGATCATTCCCACAATGTAATTATATCTGCTGTTGAGAAAATAGTTCGTATTTTTCTCCAGATCAATAATTCAAAGGATAAAAAAATCTAGATCTTAATGATTAAAAAAAACTGGCAATTTCACCACCCTTAATTTATAAATAATTTGGAAGTATAAGAGAGACAATGCGTCTTTATTAAAATTAAGACAATCCAAACTTTCTGTGAATTAGCATACATTCCAATACATTCCAATGAAATAGAAACCAGTTAAGGCAGGGACCCCCAAACCCAAGCCACAGACCACTGAGGGCTGTTCAGAGCTGGGCCGTAAAGCAGGAGACAAGCAGGAGGTAGGCCAGGAAGCTTCGTCTGTATTTACAGCTGCTCCCCACTGCTCGCGTTAGGGCCTGAGCTGCACATTCTCTCACATCAGTGGTGACATTAATCAGATTCTCACAGGAGTGTGAGTTCTACCGTAAACTGTGAGTGCAAGGGATCTAAGTGGCAAGCTTCTGATGAGTCTAGTGCTTTATCATCTGTGGAGGACCTAAGGCTACAACACTAGCAGTGGGGAGTGGCTGCAAGTACAGATTAACATCAGCAAAATGGTTTCACCGCACTGTCTGCCATTATCCTGACATGGATCAGACTAGATGTAGAAAAACACGATCAAGGTTTCCACTATTTCTGAATTAAGTTGAACTTTATAATTATCTCATTATATTTTACAATGTAATAATTGTAAAACAAAAGTGCACAATAAATAAAATGCACCTGAATCATCCCAAACACATTCCCCACCTCTGCATCACAGAGAAAATATATCCCATGAAACAGGTCACTGGTGACAAAAAGGTTGGGAACCTCTGAGTTAAGGGCTATCACCAGTCTTCAATGTATTGCAGTGTTTTTCTCATTTTAACATACTTTCAAATCAAGTAGACAACAATAATCTACGTATAATTTAAATTTACATTATTAAATAAGTGTTCCTTTAAGAATGATAAAATTCTGTTTAGAAGAGCCAATCAATGGCAAGTACACATAAACACTGTATTTTAAAGGAGCTAAATTCTCCTTTTAACATTTTGAAATCAAAGGTTAGGGGGCTGCCTCAGTGGTAGAGCACTTGCCCACCATGCACCAGGCCCTGGGTTCCATCCTCAGCCCGGCTAAAAAGATCCTTACATCATATTACTTGTTATCATACACATCAAGAAATTAACTCCTTTGTTGATTTTAAAGTTAGTGTGAAAACCTTTACAAAAAGAAAGAGAATGTACACGTGCATTGTTCACATAAATTAGTGCAGTACTGATAAAAGGAAAGATACAAGTGCACCACACAATTTAGACCTATTCCACATCTTTCTGGATGCAAAGTCAAAAAAGCAATGAGTAACAAAAATAAATGAAGAAGAGTTATGACAGTGTCAGGCACGTGACTCTGCTGACCACAAGAACAGCCTTTTTATTTCGAAATTGAAAAGCTAACTAGCTCAGGGGCTCGCTCACACATGTACGTTCAACTTCTTGAAAGTGTGAGGCAGGAGCGCACATGAGTCCAGGAGGTGTAGGCTGCTCTGGTAAACTTAGTAAGCTCTCAAGTCAAATTAAACTTACTAAACTTATTTTAAAATGTAATTTTAATAAGTAAAAGTAAAAACTACAAAAACAGCCACTAAAGTCTGAAGAACAAAAGTTGCCGAGGAAGGCAAGGCAGCAGATTTTTACATTTCATGTTATACACTTCCCAGGGTTTGAACAATTGGTGTATGCTTTAATGCATAAATAAAACTTCAAATCTGAAGGAACTTTATACTAAGCATTCACTTGACAGTCACTGAGTAAATAATAATGATCAATTGTGCCTCAACACCTAAGAAACTCACAAAGTTCTGTAAATTTGCCTCCAAACAAATTACACAATATATATTAGCACTGTACTGCATGGAAAGAAAAAAAGTGGTTTAAAAATACAAGACATAAATTATTGATTATGGCCTTAAATTATCCTAAAGTTCTATCAGTTTTAACAAGAAAATGGCACAGTGATTAAAGCACTTGCCTAGCGAGCTCAAGGCTATGAGTTCAAATTCCTTGCACCACATAAGCCAGGTATAGAGTGGCACACACCTGCAATCCTAGCACCCAGGAGACCGAGGCAAGAGAATTGCCATGAGTCCAAGGCTAGCCTGGGATTTATAGTGAGTTCAGGACCAGCCGGGACTACAGATCAAAATAAAGTGCATGAATATGTTTCCTAGGTGGAGAAAGGACATCGCGGGATATCATAACCACTAATAAATTCTGTTAATCACATTCTAAATGTTAAAGATTAGATGTGCAATTTATGCTTCTAAAGAGAGAAACCACTAAGAAACACAGATGTTCCATACAATCCCAAATTAGACTTTAAATTCTACTCTGCATGCGCTAAAACATGTCGCCCTGAGAAGTTAAATACATAGATAGCAAGGTTCAAAGAGCCCAGGAATAAAGACAGTCTCCAGTTCATACAAATCTTACTTTGGTTGCTTTCGATCCTTGAGATGTTTTCTTTTCTTCCACAACTGCAATAACTTTTTGCCCAACACTCAGAGGAGCACTGCCAGTCACAACATCAGTACTGAAGCAGATGATGTCATTAATCCAGTTACCATCACTATTGAAACTTGTCATGATGCCCTGTGGACTTTTTAACCTGGAATCAGCTAAGAGATGAGTAAAAGAAAAGATAGGTTAATTATCCTGAAACACAAACACACACTCCACGGAAGCCCCACCAGAGGAAACTGTGGTAGGCCGCCAAATCTAGAAATTGAGACCATAGCTGGATTTGAGATGTAGATGACAGTGACAAGCAGGGGCAGTGGTCAAGTGTGCCAGGTTCTGGAGGCAGATTCCAGCTTGGAATGCTGGGTGCACCATTTCTCTGCACAGCATAGGGGCTCCATGGCTGAGGCAGGTGGTGGCAGAAAGGAAGAGCCTGGGGCCAGGTGGGCAGGTCTGTAATCACAGCCCTCCACAGTAGCACCTGTGTAACCTCAGGCACATTTGCTACCCCCCTGATGGTCTCATCAGCAAGACCATAACACCAGCAACCTAGGCCTATCGGTGTGGCTGTAAATAGCAACTGACACACAGGCATCATAAGGGCTGTGAACTGCGAATGCCTCCACAGCTGAGAGTGTCAGTGAGAGCTGTTGTCCTATGTCCATCCAAGAAAGACTTTAGTGTCACCCACTTTCATCATTATCCACAATCAGGAGATTTTTGCATTTATCTCAGCAGACAAATCACAGAACATCATGTTGGACATTAAGATGTAGTCTGAATGTGTTTGGGTCACTCTGGTTTAATTTTTGTTCCAACATACAAGTACCCAGCTACAGGATCAGTTTGCAGAACTACGTACTGAACCACAGTTATCTTTGAAACCTCCACAAAGACGTGGGTAAGTGACAGGATGTCTGGGAGAAGTCTTCCCTGTAACAGGTTACCCAATCAGAAGCCAGGAAAACGCTGACAAATTGAATTAAGAAGTCTAAAATTGTTAATTACATCGTATCAGAGGAAAAAGGAGGAAAAAAGAGACAACTGCCACGCAGGCCCATGAAAACCCTGGGTCCTACGTAACAAAAATAGTGGATGTCAGGCCTGGGGGAACGGTTAAGCCGTTAAAGCGCTTGCCTAGCAAGCTCGAAGCTAAGTGCTAAGTACCTGAATTCGATTCCCCAGCACCACGTAAACTGTAAACCAGGTGCGGTGGCACACACCTGTAATCCCAGCATTCGGGAGTCCTCAGGTCCTCAGTACCAGCAAAACATAAACAAACTAATAAATAAAGGATTTTCAAGGACTTAACTCTTTAAAAAAATATTGGATGCTGCAATAAGAGAGTTCAGCTAAAACCCGAGAAGCCAAGCTCTCTGGCATCCTAAGAGTAAGCCCCCACCCTTCCCTCAGAGTACTGCTGTCTGCGCTCTTGAGGAAGCAAGTGATCTTGCAGCCATGAGCATGTGGGGTAAGAAATGGCGGTTAGATGTGAGTGTGGAAGCATGAATTCTGCTGGGCTACAGACTGGCTGTGTGTCTCCTCTTTCTTGCTGCAGAATGTACATGATAATATTAGGACTTCTCTTGTTGGACTTCTGTGGGTACTGATGGCATGCAGCCCTAAGAGCCATCAGCCAGTGATTAACACATGCAAGCACTGGAGACAAATGAGAAGTCAGGGGATACAGACCAGGGATGCTACCCACCCTGTAAGTCTTCCATATTCCCACTACAAAAATATATGCTTTCTGAAAAAAAAAAAAAAAACCTGCTTCTCATGTGCTAAGTGACAGGCACTAGGCAGAGTTCTTTTTGTGTTTCATGTTTGATTTTTGCTTTGCTTTGTTTTGTTTTGTTCTGCAGTACTAAGAATTTAACCCAAAGTCTTCACACTGAGCTATATCCCCCAAACTTTTTAATTTTTATTTTGAGACAGACTCTCACTAAATTGGTACATTGCCAAGGCTGGACCCTAACTTAAAATCTTCCTACTTCAGCCTTCCAGAGTACTGGGATTACAGACCTGTGCCACCAAGCCCGTGAACAAGTTGAACACAGCACTTGCCTTCCTACTGGTGACAGGCATACAACTCAGTAACTCGACTTCAAAGCCAGGCCTCCACAGAAAAGAACACCAAATGCATGCACACTCAAACAACACTAAGATCCACAACTACTGTACATTAAAAAATTCAGAAGGCTGACATTGTGGCATACGTCTGTAATCTCAGCAGTTTGGGAAGCTGAGGCAGAAAGATGGGGAAGTCAGGCCCATCTTGGACAACATAAGTACCTGTTTCAAAATAAAAGTAAAAGGGGATTTTAAAAACTGGAAAAAATGTTTTGAAAATAAAAAGGGACTTGGGAATGTAGCTCAAGGCGAAAGCCCTGGGTTCAATACTCAGAATAGCAATAACAAAAAAATCTCAAAGGATGTTTCTTTGTGACACAGGGGACTTAGCCCAGGGCTTTGATACTGAGCTACATTCCCCTGCCTGTTTATTTATTTGCTCATATATTCATTTGAGACAGGCTGCATATTCATGAGACACCTATGAGTTTCCAAGGCATCTGGGGACAGCAAGGATAGTTCAGACCTTTTCAACCTACACTAACCTAACATTGGGCAGGGACACTCACAGTTTCGGTATGTACTAAAGTTCACCAAACTGGAGGTATTGTAGGATTCGAGATGCCTGGCCTGGAAATCTCTGAGTCACTGAGCTCAAGACAAAGGGTGGGGCACACAGCTGTGGCAGGTCTTTTGGAGGAGAGGATAAGTAAGTGTATACCTTCCAAGATCCGGAGATGCTCAATCTTCTCTCGCTCTGAATCTGCTTTCCTCCTGAGGCAGGAAAGAATCCTGGAAATCAGCCACTGCATGACCCTCCGAAGAGCCTGAGAAGTCTTTGATACCAAGAGACAGACACTGTAAATTGAAACTTGCTTCTATCTGGCCTCCAACTACCGTGGCTAGCGGGCACCCGCACGGGGAGCACAGCAGGGGCTCGGAGCTCCTGAGTCTTGCCTGTCTTTCCTGCAATGGTCCAGTCTCTTCCCAGAGGCCCTCGTGCTCTCCCAGTCTCTCCTCAGAGGCCCGGTAGCATCCGTGGAGCTCTGCACATAGGCACCAATCTAACAACCAATGGAGTGCAACCCTTTCTGGCCCAGCCACTGAGGTGAACAGCACTGGTGGGCAAAGCCACGCCACAGGGCTAGAACTACGGCACCCCTTTCGGTGGTGGCAGCACCCTCCGGTGATGGCTGCGCGCTCCGGCCCCCCCACCCCGTGATGCTGGCGCCCACCCCAATGGTGGGGCCCTGCTGGTGGTGGAGGGGCCCCAGGCCCCCCTTGATGGTGGTGCCCTCCCAACCACGACAGCCCACCCAGGTAATGGCGGCACCCTCCCTTCCCCATCACGCGTTGCAGGCTGGGGGTGAGGGGGTGAGGGGGAGGTGCCACCATCACCTGTGGGGGCTGCCGCCATCACGGGAGAGCACCACCATCACAGGGAGCCGGGAAGGGGGGTGGGGGAGGAAAACCACCATCAAGGGAGAGCCCCACCATTACGGGGGTGTTGGGCAGGGGCCACCATAACGGGGATTGGGGAGTGGGCGCCACCATCACGGCGGGGGTGGGGGGGTGGACCATTACCATCACAGGAGGACACCACCATCACCTAGGGGACGCTGCCCTCACGGGAGAGCACCTCCATCATGGGGGCTGGGGAGTTGCTGCTCTCTTGGGTTGGCGGCGGGCACTACCATCACAGAAGGGTGCCATCATCATGGGAGGGCGCCACCATCAGGGAGGGGGAGTTAGGGAGGAGATGGGCGCCACCATCTTGAGGGGGATGGGGGCGCAACTATCACGGGGGGGCGGCGTTGAGCGGGCGCTGCCATCACCAGCAGATGACACAATCACGGGGAGTGAGGTGTAGGAGCCACCATCACAGGGAGAGCTGGGGGACACCGACATCATAGGGTGGTTGGCGGGGAGCACAACTATGGGGGGGTGGAGGGGGAGCTGCCACCGTCACAGCAGGGCACCACCATCATACGGGTGGAGGGTTGGGCTCCATCACTGGGGGCTTGGGGCACACTGCCATTACTGGGGGCTGGTGGTGGGGGGTGCCATGGGGTTCTGCCACCATCACCTGGGAGGGCGCCACCATCACGGGGTCGCGGGGATCGCCACCATCACGGAAGTGGAGTTGTTGGGCACCACCATCGTGAGTGGGGCAGGGGGGAGCCAATCACAGGAGGGCGCCACCATTACAGAGGAGCGGGTGCAACCATCCCTGGTGAGGGGTGGGCACCACTATTACGCTGGGGGGCACCACAATCACGGGAGTTGGGAGGTGGCGCCACCTGCTCCACTTGTGATGGCGGAGCTCAACCCCTCACCCACCCCCTTGAAGGTGGCGCCCTCCCGTGATGGTAGTGACCCCACCACCACCCGTGAGAGCGGCACCCCCCAGCCCGCTGTGATGGTGGTGCCCTCCTGTGATGGCGGCACCCCCCCACACCCATGATGGTGGCGCCCTTCCGTGAACGCAGTGCCCTTCCTTGAACGCAGCGCCCCCCAGGTGATGGTGGTAGCCCCCATGGCAGCACCTTCCCGGTGATGGTAGCACCCTCCCAAGCCCACGCCCCTAATGGCAGTGCCCCCCCAAGCACCCTGTGATGGTGGCACCCACCCCCACCACCCCATGATGATGGTGCCCTCCTGTGATCACGGAGCCCACCCCCACCAACCCCGTGATGGCGGCGGCCCTCCTAGGTGATGGCAGCACCTTCCCAGTGATGGTGGCCCCCCACCCGCCCCTGTGATGGCAGCTACCATACCCACAACCCTGTGACTGTGGCCCCCCATAATGGTAGCGCCCTCCTGTGACAGTAGTGCCGCCCCCCCGGCCCGCCCACCGTGAGCGCTGAGCCCCACCAGTCCTCCGTGATGCTGGTACCTGTGATAGTGGCGTCCATCCCCCCACCTCCATGATGGTGGCGCCCGCTCCCCCCATAATGGTGGTGTCCTCCTGTGACATAAAGGTAGGGAGCCACCATCATGGGAGTGGGGGTGTGGTAGCCGCTGCCGCCATCACTGGAGGGCACCACAATCATGGGTGTGGGGGGGGTGCCGCAATCATGGGGGCAGAGGGAGGCCGCCTTCATGAGAGAGCGCCACCATCATGGGGGATGGAGGGGTAGCGGGCCA